>WEIS01003924.1:11586-43459 GCA_013389965.1 Todus mexicanus | reverse complement strand
CTCCTCCTCCTCCTCTTCCTCCGTAAATGGGTACGAAGCATCCAGTTCAGTTTGTTTACTTTACACAAACCTCAGGAGTTAGTTGACTGAGCTGCACATCCTATGTTTTGCCAAGCAGAAGCACTGTGACACCTGGACAACGCGCCTCTCCGACTTCATCCTCCACCACAAGGACTTAGCTGGCCCCGTGAGCTGCCGTGCCCACCACTACGTCATGGTGAGAATGGGTGTCTTACTAGCACATTTATACAACTTCATTTGCTGCTGAAAAACCTGTACGACAAATCATCAGTGTAAATTATTGCATACAAAACTTAATGTTGGTTGAAGAGTATTAAATATTTAACATAGGTTTTGATTTATACATGTACTTTTTTAATTAAAATGTAACTTTTCCTACAGCACATCTTTTTTGATGTGGAACTGAGGTATACTATATTCTGTTGTAAACAGAGTGGGGAACCTGCTTAAAACAAGGCTTCTAAGAATAGAGTAGGGTACTATTCTTGTTTTAAGATTGTAATTCAGAAAATAATATAATACGAGTCATTGGTCCCTAGGCCTTGATTGTACAGTCATATTTACTGATGCTATCAGTTGTAAGATAACCCTGATGCCGAGTTGAGTTCTTTCCAAAAGAAAAATAATTTTGTACTCCTTGTAAAATAATAGCCTGTATTAACTGCAGCGAAGACAAACGATACTGTACACACGGTATTTCCAAGCGTCCACTTGAATTCATCAATTGCACAGGAACTGACAAAAAAAAAAATCAGAAAAAAGAAATCAGAGTCTTCCAGTGTATATATTGTAAAGAGAAAAAACCCAGCCGACAGAAAACCACGGAACGAAAACAAAATGGGGTGAACTTTTCAAATTGACTCTTTCCCTGGAATGAAAATGTGGGTGTTTGTAAATTCTGGAAATCTCTTTCTATATGTAATAAACTAGATACTGTTTTATCTGCTGTGGTGTTTTGTGGGGTTTCTTGTTTTCGCGGTGAGCTGTCTCAAATAACTGCAGCTGTCCCACCAGGTTCCTTTGGTGATTCCGTTGCATGTAGCTGAGAGTCGCCGTGGATCACCGGAGCTTAAAGAGTAAAGTGTGGTGTCACTGGGTGTAGTAGCGGGGATAATTCCTTGAAGCGTTGCTTTCCGGCGGGCAGCAACTCTTCGAGCGCCGGTGGCCGCCAGAAGTTATTCTGGGAAGTTGCAGGAAGTACACACATGGTCCGAAAATAGTTAAGGCCAGTTCTTTAAAAGAGGAGTTGAGTCGTGAGTGACTTGCAGTTGACATAGAAAACTGTTACTACATTATAACGCCTCCCTAAAAAATATGTCAGTAGCTGTAATGAGAAGGAAATGAGAAGAACTGAAAGTCAAAGGAGATAAGGCACAAGCCCAGTCTGCTCCAATTCTCCCTTTTTTGTCTTTGCATATCTTTTTGTTTTCGGTATTTCTGTGTATTCTCTTTCAAAGCAAACTTTACCAAGCAAACGAGTCGGATTTCTCATGCTCGGTTTCTTCTCTGTTCTTTTCTGAGGTTGACAAAGATAAATTTAGATTGACTTGCTTTGATTCAACAGCCTCGGTGCTCTTCTCTGATTCCACCTTCGGTGTTCTACCTGTTCGGTGCTGTTGCGGTCCGTGGTCTCCCCCAGTGCAACGCTGCAGCGCTCTCGTTTGTTGTGAAGGAAAAGAACCGAAAACCAGAATTGTCAGAACTTTTAAGGCCGTGCCTTCAGACCCAGGTTTCACCTCCTGTGCTCCTTCACAGGAGAGGGAAGGTTGGGGGAGTTGAAATAGGAATGCTGATCTGGCTGCTGCCGTACGATGATAATTTTAAATTGCTTCTCCAACTTTGTCACTGCCAAAATAAATCAGTGGCAGAGTGAACTGAAACACACCCGCATGGGAAGGTGGCCTGGCTGCTTGAGAGGGGGGAAACCTCTTCATCTCTGAGAGGGACTTGAATGAACAGCAGATAATTCTCTAACCTATGAGGTAGTCCATTGGATATTGGTGTGTTGTTTTGTTTTAATAAGTGGCTTCAAATGAAGTTGCTTCAAGGAAGAGGGAGTTCAATGTCATAAGGATTCTTTGTTTGAGGGCAAAAGGAAAAAATCATGGTTCCCTGCCAGGTTTTTTATATGATTTTGGGAACTGTGCAGAGGCTGCTGTGGGAGGGTGCTGGGCACAGGCTTCCGTAAACCAGCGCCACGAGGCACGCAGCAAATAGAGATGTTCCAGGTGATAATTATTGTGGATTGATCCTCTGTTCTAGGGCCAGTTCCGAGAGCAGAGAATAGACGTACCCCTCACTCCAGCAAGAGTTGGACATGTGTTTGTGCAGGGAAGCGCTGGGTTAAAAACCACAGCACAGCAACAGAGACTAGGGAAAGATGGGCAAAAGCCACAGCTGTGATCTTTGCCCATGGAAACATGATCAAAGGGGAGCTTGGGTGCTCAACTTAACCCTGCTCACACCAGAGGGATGATCCTCTCCTGACTGGCCTTATCTGATCTTCCCTGGGCAGAGGTGACCTGGGGAGCGTGCCGCATTGCATCATCAAGGGCTCAGCCGGCAGCCGCTGCTGCCTGTGACCGTGCCGCTGGCTCCACGTGGAGCACATGTGGCTCCAGGGGTGGAGGGATCTGTTCAGGTCGTGGCTGGACCCAACCTGCTCTGGTGGGGAAACCATCTGAGTGCTGCTGATCGCTCGTCCCTGACAGATGGAGGTTGGGGCCGCCCTTCAGGTGATGTACCTAATGGGGACAGATGGAATTTGGCTGCAAGCTTCCAAACGCCTGCCTTGGTCACAGGAGCAGCAGAATGTATCATGACTGAGTAAATTCCTGCAGCCCACACAGTCGCAGTGGTCCTCTCTCGGGTTTATAGTCTCGGGTTTATAGCAGAGGGCTCGTGTGGTCCAGGCAGTGTTTGAAGCTCCATCTCACTCTCACTTCACTGCATAACAAAATCCCCGTCGCAGACGGTAGCCAGGCCAGAGACAACGCTTGTGACAAATTGGTGTTAGTGTTTCTTTAATATGTACAATTAGATTTTTGTAAATGTTTCTTTATCCACACTTTCTTCTTGTGTACAGAGCATCCCCACGTCCCCTGCATCTGCGTGGAAAGTCTGCTGCTGCTCCTGGTGTGACGTGACCTAGATTTTAAACACAAACTCAAACTGAGAGGCTTCCAGCTGCAGCCTTACGCTTCCACTGGAACTGAACTGTCCCAAAAGCACATTGGCCTTGATCGAGGTCTGGAACGGGTGAGCCGAGAAGGGAACTCTTGCAGCTCAACTCCAACGTTTAGATGCAGTTCACATAATTATAGTTCAGCTCCTGGCCAGCAGCGCAGCTCTGGAGAGCATCAAAGCATTCCTGCCAGACGTTCTGAACTACTCCCTGTGACCGCTTCTGTGGTTGCTCCATAGCAGCTCCTGGGCGCGTGCTCCTCCGTGCCACGCAGCTGCTGCGTGCGGGCACCAGCGTGGGGCTGCAGGAGTCACCCATTCACCCTAAGGACTGAGTAACTTGCCTGCCTGGGCGTTCTGGTATCAGCTGCGTTACTGCACTTCAGACGCTGCCAGGAGCCCGTGGCAGCTTCCCAGGCAGGAGTTGTCCCATCGTCAGCAGATCTGGAACGGGCTGTGGTGAAAGCTTCTCCAA
This sequence comes from Todus mexicanus, assembly GCA_013389965.1. Lineage (NCBI taxonomy): Eukaryota > Metazoa > Chordata > Aves > Coraciiformes > Todidae > Todus > Todus mexicanus. The sequence goes on along the minus strand of WEIS01003924.1, from coordinate 39,780 downwards.
ATCAATGCCTACAGAAATGTAATTGGCCTTTAATCAATTTTATTGTTAGTGAAAGAGGAAAATGGAGACAAAAGCTTTAAGGGTATGGAAAGGAAAAAATTAATTTGTAGGAAGCTAATTAATTTGTTGTTAGGATTCATTTTTTTCAGTCCTTCAGTGGAGTGCAGCTTGTTCAAAGGCACAGATGTGCTGGTGGGAGAAGGTGGCGCCCACAGCAGCGGTGGTGTCTCTGCAGGGTTAGTGTAAACGGTTTGTGTTTATTTTCTTCTTTCTTGAAGCACCTAAAATGCACTAAGGTTATTCAAAAGAAAATGAAAGGGAAGTAAAAAGGGAATGAGGTGGGACTGTAGGAGATAAGGAAGGAGAAAATGGGCAGCGCAATGGAGAGCAGCCATGTCCAACAAAGGATTTGTGTGTATGAACACGTGTGTGTGTGTGTGCATATGAACACACGTGTGTGCACAACCAGCAAGCCCTCCAGCAGCTCTGGCTGCCCACTGACCAGAACTCACAAAACTCGGTTCTGTTTTTATCCCACCACAGCCTTTAGCATCTGTACGTAGCAGGCGTTTATTTGGTAGTGAGTGCAGGGATGTTTCAGGGATGAGGTTCACGCCGTGGTTTGCTCTTACGGACCCTCCGTTGGGAGAAGAGGCCATGTACTGAAATAAGTTTGAGCTACAGCCAGTGCTGTGATTTGTGGCTGATCTTTATTACCTGCTATCTTTTCAGAGGATACTTTTTAATTTTTCAAATGTTACCTCAGGATAATTCCTTTTTTTTTTCTTTTTCCCTTTCTTTTCCTTTTTTTTTTTTAAGCTTGTTTCCTCCGTTGCTGTTTTTGAGGACTCATTAGAAAAAGCAAACTGCATTTCCATCCAAGGTTCTTCTTCCACTTTGCCTTTGAATTTCGTGACTGTGGGACACCTCATGGAACGCTCAGCCGATTCTTGACCTTACGGTGCTGGGTTAGTTGAGCCTGAAGCAGTGTTGCAGCATTTGAAGTTGGGAAAAAACAAAGGCTGTATGATGAGATTATTGAAGAGGATGGGGGATGAGAGGGGCTGGGTGCTGGGCTTATCAGCTTTGCGTTCAGTACCCGAGTCAGATCCCCAAATTTAGTAGCATCACCTAAGAACAGCTCATACCTTTTAAGTGGCTTAAAGGCTGAGGCTTGAGAGGCAATCCCCACCCTTTTCCTAATCTTCCTGAAGTTTGTTAATAGAGTTACGCTGGTCGTGGGTGGGAGCAATGGAGCAGGGGACAGTCCTCAGCACTCAAACCTTGCACAGCCCCACAGAAGAAAGCCAGCATGAGCTGGTAAAGCAGCTGCTGATGTAGTTGGAAAGTCTCTGCTCCTCACTGTGTGAGTGGCACGCTCAAGCGAGGCAGGTGCTACAAGGAGGAGGAGGAGGCGGCAGGTGAGCCCCCGTGCACAGGTTGTCACCCGGGGCCTGGCTGCGGGAGCACCAGTGCAAAGCACCAGATCAGCTGGATAAATGGGGATTAAGGCATCAGGGTAAGTTCCTTTCCCTGATCAACTCCTGGAAATTTCGCTGCCACTTCCCTTGCTCTTCAGCAAGGTGAGCGGTGGCTCAAGGGCAATGCTGAGAGTCTTCTGCCTTGGGCGGAGTTGGCTCCAGTGGGCTCTGGAGAGGGAGAGGCTGGAGAGGAGCCGTGCCTCCACTGGGCTCGCCAGAACCGGTGCCTTGAGCTTCCCGATCCCAAGGATCATCCGGATACGCACTGCCTCGCCTCGTGAGCAGCTCTGGTGTTCCGTTCTGTCCTTGGTTCCAATCCTCAAGTGTCTTCTAGGGTGGCTTTTTCCAAGCGCCGATGCAGCTCATGTTTTGTTCTTCCCAGTTTCCATCGCACTTTGACAACTTTTGACTGTCCTTTCAGCAGCTTTATTGTCACTCGTCTCTGCGTTACAGCTTCTCAGCTTGTCTTTTAATAGCTGGGGTCATAGGACATACAAGAACATGGGAAATTACAGAGATGGCCCAGTTGTCATGTTTGGAATTGCAGTGGCTCTGCTGCACATGATGCAGTTGTAAATTCAATTTTCCATTGACCTGGAGTTTAGAGGGGTGTTCTCGGCACAGGATCTGCTCAGTAAGTTCTGCTGCTCTCGATGTATTTATAGCTGGGCCTTTTGTATATTCCTTTTTCTTATTTCATTTTACTGTTCCCAATAAAAATCCTTTTGTCTGGCATGCCCTTGCCTGTATGGGAGGTGGCGTTTGTGGCTGCTCTTGAGATCGGGTGAAATGTCTTGACTGTAAACAAAAAACCCACAAAATGTACAAAATGCTGCATGGATTATCTGTGCTGGAAGCTGGGAACGTTGGCTTCTCTTAATATCAAGGGAGAAAGGAGAAAATGTCTTAAAAACGTCAGAATCTGAAATAATTCGGGGTAGGAACTGTTTAGGAGACCTGTCTATAGATTCTGTGCTTGTCTCTAAAATAGAACTGCAGTCAAGAGAAAAGTGAAAGATGATGTAGTTCTGATAATGCAACACGGGGCTATTTTTAGTAACTAGAAAAGCATGTCAAAAGCACCCGCTTTTCCCAGGATGAGCTCGTCAAAGCCAGTGTGGGCTTTGAATCCAGCCCCTTTTTGAGCTGTGACAGGCCCAAGATCTCTTAAAAAATTCTGAGATCTCCAACGTATTCTGGTTTGCTCCAGACATTGCAGGTAAGTTCTGCCTCGGCCTGGGGCCCGGGGGTGCCAGACACGGCGTTGCTCTGCTGAAGCCCAGAGCATGTGTGTCAAAACGCTCTTCCGAGGGCAGGGCACGGCTGGCGCAGCCACGCGGGAGAGGCCATTGTCTCTGCGGAATAAAGCGAGAGATCTTTCCGAAGCGCTTTGAAGTGGCGCCAGCCTCCTGGCAGAGCCGTGCAATCTGATAGCTCCGCTTTTAAGCTGTTTGTGAAAGTACAAGCTGTAGTGCTTGTGGAATTCATTCACTGACTTCCAAACGTGAGCCTGGCCTGGGAACGGCAAGAAAGAGCTGAAGAAAAAGGGAGGAGGAAGAGACTTGGGTAGTGTGTGGCAGTTAACTGTCAACTTTGGCATCTCTTCAGCTTTGCGGCTTCATGCTTTCTAGAGATAAACTGTGACTTTTCCCTGAGGAGTCAGGGAGGATTTTGTTTCCTTCTCCACTGAAGCGCTCGGGCTTGCGCGACTGCAGGAGCTCAGAGCAGCACCAAGCTCCCAGCAAGCGCTGGCCACGCTCTAGGGTGGTGAATTTCTGGCTGCAGAGCCTTTCTCGCAGCTCATTCCTATTATAAATTATTTTCTCAGCATTTCCCATTTGAAACACAAGTGGGGGAAGAGCAACAAGGAAATACTTGAGTAATCAAGATAGAGGAAAGTCGACGTTTATTACTTAATGTGGGAATGAGCACATAATAGGTCATTATTATGACCACAGAAAAGGTGAATTATGGACAGATGCTGAGAGGAGTTAATTTTAGTAAGAACAGGACTGAAAAGGAGCATGTCAGGTGTACCTGATAGGGAAGAGAAGTTACGCGAGTCAGCAGAACTTGATGTGATATGCTGCAATGTGAAGAATTCGCAGATGCTGAGGAATCCACCATCCTCTATAAGAAATGGAGAGTCTCCTGATGACGTCGGGAAGGCAAATGTGTTACCTGCATCTGAAAGTGCCCGGGCAGCTGAGGGGAAGGGAGCTGGGGAGATGCTAGAGAAAGCTCAGTGTTGAAAATGGATAATGGCAGAAATCATTAGATGATACTTGAAAAATCATTCTTGTCCTTACAAACATGACAAATAACAGTCACAGTGCCACGAGGCGTGGATGCTGCTGCTCTGGTAGGTTGGCTGGAACCTTTTTTCAGAGACAAGGTAGGATACGGTCCCCCACGACATCCCTGTAGGCAAATGAGGCTGATTTTATCTGCCGTGGAAGTGTGATGAGGTGAGGACAACACTGACCGAGGCAGCCCCGGGTGGTGGGCACGTGGGGGTTTGGAATTCCAGTCTGAAGGCTGCCCAAGGAGGTCACGAAGAGTTCGCTGCTGGAGTCTTCTGCAAACAGTGCAGGCATGTGGCGTTTGTGCTCAGAGGTGGGCTGTGGACTAGATGCTTTCCTGTGATTCATTCCACCTGTGTCCCTGTGGCTCCATGGTGCGAGGGTGGCTGGGGAGATGTTTGCTCAAGTGTGAATAACTCACATTAACTGCACGCTGAGGAAAAAACTCTCGGCTTAATAGGTGTCCTTTGAAAACCTGACTGGAAAAACGTGGTTTCGTAGGGCGTAATAGTGCCCCAAGAGGACATCCCGAGATGAATGGTAGATTCAAGAGTGATGTGGACTGGTTGGAGAGGCTCCAAAGTGTGAGCGTGATCAAACAACTAGGAAACAAACCTAGAAGGCAGACTGAGACGATGTGGGTTGTGTGGCAAATAAAAGACCGGAGGAAACTTTACAAGACTCTTCAAATACACAAAAGTCTGCTGCGAAGAAGAGCAGTGTGTTGTTTGCAGAGAGCGAAAACTCTGTAGTGGCCGGAACAGGAATTAATGCAGTAGAATGCAGTAGAAAAGGTTCTGAGAAGGCATTAAAAAAAAATAAATAGATGTTGGGTGGTGTAACATACCCAACCAACTCTCCACAGCAGAGATAGTGACACACTGGGGTGGTTATGAAACCTGTGGTGATCTTAAAGAGCAGGTTGGAGAAATACCTCTCGGAAAGGACATGGAGGTCGTTGTTCCCACGTTGGGACATGTGATGGACTGGATGTCCTTTCAATGCCCCTATCTGATTTCTTTTTCAATGACCTTTTTCTTCCTAAGGAGGAATGCAGCGCCTTGGTGTATGAGGTACAAGGGGATTAAATTTGTTCGTTTGCTTTTCAAAATAGAGTTGTTCTGTTCCTGTTCCTACCGAAATGGTCTGCCTAGCAAGTAGGGAGGGTATCCAGGAGTGCATCTGAGGTGTTCTGTGCTCTGTATGTCTGTGAGGAGGGGTACGTGGTGGACAATGTGTCCTCCACCCTATGGCAGCATGGATTTGGGGCGAAGGAGGTGCCATTGCTTTGCCTGAGGTATCGGAGCTGTGGTGGCCATGTAGGATATCCAGATGTTGCAGAGGGAGCTACTCCCTGGGATTGGTGCCTGTGCAAATTCCTAATTAGCATTTGCAAGGGTCCTTCAGATAACACGCAGCCTTGCATTAATCACATATCGGATTCTGTGGCAAGTCAAATCCCCCCGTAGCTTGAGCTCATGTCTGAATTGTCTTTGTCTTTTGGTTGCTAAGCTGTTGGGAGATGTGATGTAAATGTAAAAAAAAAACCCGGACCTAGATGCAAAACGTAGCTCATATTTAGGCAATATCAGGTAAGTTTTCTGAGGCTAGATCTGTTAAAACCTCTGAAATGCTCTGTTGCTTTTGTTTGAGAGCTCAGAAGGAAGCAGACAGTTTGGATCAGGCAGCAGTCTGCAGCCATGTGTCCAAAACAAGAGCTTTTGTTCCAAACTGGGCTGATGCATGCCACCAAATATGCAAAGAATGCGGGGCCGTTTGTGGTGCTTCTGCAGATACCATCACCGGAAAGCCAAGCACCGGGATTCCTGTTGAAATACCAGCGCAGCTGAGATGAAGGCCACCAAAACAAGGTAAATCCCGGGCAGGAGGGTGCTATTGCCTACAAGTACATTCATGTTTGATAGAAAATGGGCTCTGCTTTCCTTAGAAATGCACCCCCGGCAGCCCTCTCCCTCAGGCCTGTGCTCTGGTTCAGGTGGTGAGCTGGGAAGCCTGTCAGGGTCGAAGGGTCGAGGGTAGTTATGAGAAGGGGGCGTTAAGACTTTTTGAATCAGCTACTGTGGTTCCAGTGACCAGTCTCTGAAGGCTGCATCCCATAGATCAGGAAATGATGTTTTCTCAGCTGACATCATTTCCAAAGTCAAATGCAGCAAAGCTCTGTGTGTAAATACGTGTGAACTGGAGGAGCTGTTGCACAGGCGTGTGAAAAGGCTCTGAGCAACTCTCACACCTGTGCCAGGGCTATTTTTGTAACACCACGACAATTACGATTGCTCTTATACTTTAAAGTAAAGCAGGGTTTGTTTCTTGTTGTTAGGTGTGGAAATAGGGGTTGAACATAACCAAAATAAACACTGTTCTTAGGGAAAGGTTTATCTTTCTGGAAAACCGTATCACGATGTATTTATTCCTATGGGAATTTTAAGAAGTTAAGAGTAACTTTACTGAAATTTTACAAGTTCTGCTGTCAGGATGTTTCTGTGCTTGAAGCTTTTGGGAGGTGTAGATTGGAATCGACCCCGCTAGGCTGACTACCTTGAAAACAATTTAAAAGAGTGAGATTTCTATCATGACACTTCGTTAGTAATAACCAAAGAATTAAAAACCCCTGAACCCACAGTCCTCCAGATCTGCCCAGTTGGCACATATGACCCCCGGCACTTCGCAGTTTTGGAATCGAGTCCGTTTGTGGGGCTCGTCTTCAGCAAAGCCAATCATTTGCAGAAGCAAGTTTGTCTTTTCCCCCAGGATTTGGGGCACAACAAGTCTCTGTGTTTTGCGGGACCAGGCCTCAGACTCGTGAAGTTGTTCGGTGTCAGGATCACCATCTACTGGTGTTGATCAGGCTGCTCTAGGGCAGGGAAACCGGAGTGTTCGAAGCCTGGGTGCCTGCAGGTTACCACAATGGGTGTCGCAGAAAAACCAGCCTGGAAAATGCTGATTAGTATGTAAGCCCAGGCTGCTGGTGCGGCAGTCGGGGCTGGCACTGGTGGTGAAGAGGGAGGCAAAGCAGATTAAACTCCCTCTGGAGCGATCGGCTGGTGAAGGCAATGATTTGGATCCCAACCTGCCTATTAACCCGTCTAGAAGAGTCACTGCAGAGGATTCCCCCAGGCTCGACTTTGATGAGGTGGTGAAGTGGTATAAAATCACAAATTCTGCACAACTGTTATTTTACTGGTTTTCATTCAAACTGTTTTTTAATTGCGTTATTTTTCCTTAAGCTCTTAATACACATATCGGACCAACAGATTTTCCTGCCTATTTAAGAGGAATCTGCATGCTGATAATAAGCACAACATTTAGGGAAGAGGGACAGTTTATTTCCAGCATCTTTATCTTCCCTTAGTGACAAGATGGATAGTAAAATGCTCTGTCTTTGCAGAACTGAGTGTGTATTTTAATGGATAGGTCTAATCAGCACTGAAAGGAGATTTCACAATGTATTTTTTTGCAGAGAAGGCTCCCAATGCTAATGAGCAGCCGAATCTGTCTCGGGGAAACAGTTTGTTACTAAAAATAAACCGCAGCCTGACTGTAACTAAAATCAGATTGCAGAAACTGAGCTACTCTGATCCCCAATTTCCACTGCAGAAGGAGGCGAATCTATTGCAAACAGCTCTGATTATTACATATTTTAAAATGTGCCAACTGAGCCCTGTTTTGAAATTAATCCACTTGCGAGCTTCTATCGAATGCGCTTACAACATTCTCCAGAGATTTGCTTCAGACTCCACAAAGCCAGCGAGGAACCAGTTCATAGTTATGAGGCCAAGAGGAAAAGCAGCGCACACGAGCTATTTATAGAATATGAGGCAAAACAGTGTGATAAAGGGCAAATGAGAGCTTTCAGCGAGAGGCTTCTCTGCATTCCCCATCACGTGCTCCTTACATGCAATTTATTTTTTACTATGCAATTTAGCAGGGAAATTAAATCACTTGACAACAGCCTCTTTCTGGTTAGGAGAGAGCCTCCCAGTGTTTCTGTATCGTTTATAACGCTCTCACTTGCGGCCGCCGCTGTCTGGGAGGTTTTGTTTGCAGAAGTTTCTGCAGGGGCTGGTACTCTTCCGGCAGGGGCCAGCAGAATTGGTGACCAGAGGCTGCCCTGGGGAGCACTCGGTGTTTGGTGATGGAAACTGCTCTGCTGCCCAGGAGGAAATGTGGAGTTCTTACTCATGACCCCTAGATGCTTGGGACAGAAGGACAAGGATCTGAAACACTGGCATTTCAAGGTGGTAGCAGAAGTAAGTAAAGAGGAGGCTGACCTTTCTAGTTGCATTTGTGTCTCATCACCCTCTGTTCCCTGTTCCTGCCCTTTGGTTCTCAGCGCAAAGGGCGGAGGACATCTCTGTCCCAGGAGTTTATAAACCAAGCCTCATCCAGGTGTATTTTGCATGTAGTTCTTTCAATCCTGGTTAGTTCAAGTCAAGTATTTGTGTTCCATCACCAGGTGCTCCCTTAAGCAATTCTGACCTTGAAACAAAACCCAGCTTGACCTGGCTGCCAGTTTGTGGCTCAGCCCCACCACCACATTCAGCTCTTTCAGAAAGGTTGGAGTTGCCTATTTGTGACGCTGACTGCCTGAGTGTGATGGCTCCAAGAAGGGGAAGGGTTCCAAGGAGAAATTGCATGAGCTGTGTCCTGGAGGTCTAGGCAGATTAAAATAAGTACCTTCTCAGATAGCTTTCTTTTTGTTATTTTTCCCTTTTCTTTGTGCCTGTGATAAAGTTTGAGGAAAGCTGAAGAAACGGGATAGTTTATCTCACAATTGTAGAGACTGATGGTGTCACTCCACAATACTTCACAGACATTGTGATTTATAGTAGCAGCCTTTTTCCCTGGGGCATTGGCAGCACATTTGTGGGTGCGACTCGAGCTCCTCCCACCTGGGCAGATCGGGGCATTCTCCAAACTGCCCTGTCTCACCTTTGCCAGCTTCCTCTTCTGTCCTCTTGCATTTGCTCTAAAATATGAATGCTTCCCAGGCTTGTTCTGCAGCGTGGCAGGTGTAAGAGCGGATAAAATACCAGGGCTTTAACAGCTAGTGATGCTCACGGAGCTGAACGCTGCAGCCGAGGAGCTGGGTAGCAGGGATCAATGAACGCGATGCATCTCTCGGGCTTCCCATATGTCAGTCTCTCAGGCACTTTCACAGATTTGCTAATGGGAACAAGGCTTTGCAGCTGAGCTTCTTCAAGGCCCTTACAGAAATGTGAGCGTACTCCAGAACCTTGATGAGTGATAACAGGAAACCCTGAAACACAAATTTCCACTGCTGTTTCTCAGACATGTGAACTCCTTCGTAAGTCAGAAGTCACTCTGAGTTTAAAGAAATCGATGCTGGCTTCCTCCCAGGATGAGAGCTCTCTTAAGAGCTCTGTTTTGTGTGTGTGCGTGTGTATACGCATATATAATGTTATTTTCAAATACCTGGTGGAAATTTCTTGGAGTTGCAGGAAGAGAAGAATGGAGGAAACCTAGTTCTATGTCCCACGCGTACCCCAAATCCTGAGTCGATCCCCCCGAGGAAGGCAGGACAGTAACACAAAGCCAGGGTTGGGAGGCTGGGGCTGCCCTACAGAGCTTGGTCCAGTCTAACCACTAGAAAAATCCCCACCTTCTCCACTCTGCTAGTGTTCTTGCTGGACGCTAAAACCAACCTCAAAAAAACCCATCAAGTGAAATAGGAAGACAGAAGAAATGGGGAAGCATGGAGGAGTTATTTTCAGCAGAGGAGTGAGTAGCTGGTTTGGTGGGTGGTTGCAGAGTGTGCCCAGCCCTGTTGTGTGAGTTGGGAAAATGTTTCCCCTCTCCTGCTCTGTCCAAAAGCAGCAAGGCCAGGGAACTCCAGTTGCCTGAAGTGGTGGCAAGCATCCAGAGCTGCCTGAGCTTGGCTTTGCCTCCTCCAGAGAGCTGTTTCTGTGTGTGTTTGGAAATCTCAGCTCATCTGTTCCTGTCCTTTGTGGCATTGCTGGTATTTTTTCACTCATAGCTACCTGTGCATGAAGCCAGCTGAGCTCCCCTCCTAAGGTAGGACATCACCAGAGCTACAGTCAGTAGGTTATCCATGGAAAAGCCAAACAACTGCCCAGATGCTGTCCCTCTTAGTGGCCTGGAGTGAGGGTGAGTCCAAGAGACAAGCTTTAAAGCTGTAGTGCTGGAGCACAAGTGGACAAAAATCAGCCTCACCACACTGCCTGTCTCAGCCTGACACTTGCCGCTCCCTGGCCTGGAACAGGCTGATCCCATCCGTTAGTGTCACCTTCAGACAGAAACCTGCTGGAACAGAGAGCTCTTCGCACACCATCCCATGCTCCCGCTGTGTGCTAACAAACAGGACTCTGCTTGTCAGAGCACGCCCTGGAGTGGCGAAGTGTTCTTTGATCAAGAGGGACGAGAGACACGGGAGACTGGCTGCAGGGTATTCAGATCACAAAGGTTTTGATGAAGAGAACATGCACCTGAGTGCTTGTGCTGTTCCGGAAAAATAAACACCCCTTGCAAAGGTCTAGCCCTCTTGCCATCTCTGAAGAGTTTTTGCCAGCTGATGTAAGTATCTGAGGAAGACTTTGGAATGCTGTCGCCCCTGGTTTGCCACCCTTGAGTGCTGGCAGGGCAAAATGGAGCAGTCTGCAACATCCAGAGCAGAGGAGGGTCAGCAGAGGGGACAGTCCTGCTCTCATATCTGCAGGATGGTGTGTTGTGAGCCACATGTCCTGCTGAAGTCCATGCAAAAAGGGTGTGCGCAGGTGCACAATGTGCAGTAAAGGCTTAAAGGATGAACCCCAGTGGGCACAGACCTGTTTTAAGAGATTGCTGAAATTATCTCCTAAGATACAGCACTCCATAAAATGCTCCTGTCTGCTTTCAGCTGCCTAAGCCTGGCTGTTCTCCTGGCGCTCCGGAGCAGAGCAACCCTTTGGCACAGAAGGGGATCGCCAGCACAGCTGAGAGTCTGAGTCCCTGGCAGAGCAGGGGGTGCCTCGAAGGGCACCCAGTGCATTGGTGCTGAGCTCCCAGCCCTAGGAGCACCTTGGATTTGCTGGGAAGGAAAGCAGCCTTTACTCGGGCTTCTCTGGCACAGTGGCAGCGCTGGGACTGGAAGGCTGCCAGGTCTGCAAGTTCTACTGTTAATAGACTTGTTTTGAAGCAAGCATAGATCTGTGAAGTATTCTGTAAAGTGAAAGGTCTCTGTCCTGAAGAATGTCTGAGGCCTCAGAACAAAGTGCAGTGCCTTTTGTTTATTTCTCTCCCCTTTGCTGTTCCTGTTATAAAGACAGCAAGAAGAGTTCCAGTTTTGCACAAGGATTCCCCTACTCCTGCCCCTCGTCCCTCATCAGAAGTCCATGACAGGAAGGTTCAGGAAGTTTTCCAGGTGTGCTCACCCAATTTCGGGTCTCAGACTTTCCAGAATACACCAGGACTGCTGGCTCTGGCTCCAGCCCATGGTTACGGGCGATTCTGGTCCAACATGCCTGATTCTCTGCATCATTACCTCCTTTCTCAGTGCTTTGTTTATACTGCAACAAGATCAAATTAAGCTTAACTCTGTCGTGAGTCATCCACGAGCGCACATGCCGGTCTGTAAGGACATGGATAGGAAATATACTGTGATACTTACAGTGCTTAATATCTGTATGTTTGCATAACACAACCCAGCCTATTCTCTTTCCATTTTTACACAGACTTGTCTGATTACTCAATCCAAAGCCTGGTCGCACTCAGAGCTGCTGCTGAGACGAGCCCAAAGGCAGGAGGTGAGCCCAGTTCTGCTGGGTTAGTCCCTGTACGAGTTGTCCTCTCCTGTTTTCATTCCTATTTCCTTGCTCTTCTTTCTTTGTTTCCTTGCTTGCTTTTTTCCTCAATAGGCTTGGTTGGGTTTTTTTGTCATTTTAGATTGTGAGCTTCTGGGGTCAGGAGGCTCTTCATCTACGTGTTTACATTGTGCCTGGTAGTATTGGACTCTGATCCCAAATTTGAGTCTGTCTACTACAATATAAATAACACGACGCGTTGCTGCATTGGTGCGCGGTCAGGTAGGAGCTGCTGCAGCTCTGCTGCGCTCGTGGGCACTGCCCTTTGCAGGGCTGTTTTCTTTGTTTTTGCCTGAACATGATGCTATGGACGGTACAAACAACCCCCAGCGCTGCAGAGCAATAGACAGCAGCCGCGCAGCAAAAACTTCCAGCCATGCCGGTGGTGAGAGATTTTTCTCACAGGAGCGTGAAGGTGCTAGTTTGTTAGACATCTTGGGACATGTAAATGTGACTCATCCCACCTAGCTTATCATAGAGGGAATTTATTGGTGAGGCCGAGGTCAGAAACCCTCAAAGGATGAGGTCCAATACTACCTTAGAAGTTATGTTACAATTAGTTTTTTCCTTTCCTTTGGGCTTAATAATTAGTATACTAAAGTTGGTATGTTATGACAATGGTAGCATTTATAATAAGAAAAATTTGCAAATACCGCAGCAACATAATTTTCCCAGGCTGCTTAGCAAGTAAATGGCTGTGTAGAGAATGGCCTTCAGTCCTCGGAGTATCGTGCTGTCAGAGACAGCTCCTGTTATTTATGACAGCAGTAAAACTACTGATTATTGTTGGTCAAATTTCTCTGATGTTGGAAAAAACCCCCAACCCCATAGACATTTTACTTTCAGATGTTTCAGTAGGTAACAAAAGGTTTGGGGTTTCAGAAGTTCAGTCCCTGAGGATAAACAAATAAAGTTGTAAAGAGCACACCTTGCTAATATGATTGCTCCTTATTAGCATAATAGTTTTCAAATAAACAACCTGCTAATGTCTCTAATAAGCAATTACTCTGCAATGAGAACTGTGAATGGAGCCCGCCGGTGGGTAACAGATAACAGTGAAATCTGTCAGAAAACTCAGTATTGCTCTGCCCAAGCATCTCTCTGCTGCACTCCAAGAACATTGGCACGATGTCTCATGGAGTCTTCACTCTGCAGTGTTAGTGTTGGGACAAACCAGGGCAGAGGGCTTTCCTGAGCTGGGAGGTACCTGCTTGGGGCGCCTGAGTCACATAAGGCCTTGGCAAGATGAGTATTTGCTCCAGAACAGCGTTTTGCTGGGGTTGTTTAGCCTGGAGAAGAGGAGGCTCAGGGGAGACCTCATTGCCATCTACAACTCCCTGAAGGGATGTTGTAGCCAGGTGAGGGCTGGTCTCTTCTCTCAGGCTGCCAGTGACAGAACGAGAGGACACAGTCTGAAGCTGCATGAGGGAAGGTTTAAACTGGATGTTAGGAAGAACTTTTTTCCAGAGAGAGTGATTTCCCATTGGAATAGGCTGCCCAGGGAGGTGGTGGAGTCACCATCATTAGAGGTGTTCAAGAAGAGGCTGGATGATGTACTCAGGGACAAGATTTAGATGATTAGATGATGGGATGATATTGTGTAATAGGTTGGTGATAGGCTAGGTAATAGGTTACCAGTTGGACTTGATGATCTCTATGGTCTTTTCCAACCTTGTTAATTCTATGATTCTGTGATTCTGTTCGGGTTTGCTTTCCTTCAAAAACTGAAGATCTTGAGTAAAAATCTGGAGTCCGTCCTATCTCTGAAACATGCAAATGAATGGAAGCTGTGGCTCAGCATTCTTCTTGCTGTTCTAAAACAGAAAAAAAACCCCACATTTACAGTGGCAAAAAAGTGCTAAATACATGCAACAATCTCACTTTCCCAAACACTGAGAAGCGTGAAAAAATTTCATAATTTTCCAAGCATAGTTGACAAACTATTTTCAAAACATTTGCAGGCGCAATGTGCATACTCGCCTGGCTGCTTTGCCAGCCATTAGAGAGCCGTGTGGCGCTTGCTTTGGGCTCTGTGTTTCTGCTGTCATTGTTCCAAAACCATTTCACATATGTTCTCTTAGTTTTCAGGAAATAAGTATATGGAATATGAGAGGGTCACAAATCCCCAAACCTGGCCCTTTCCGGATTCCGTGGTGAGTATTGGGGTTTTATTTTATATATAGCTTTGTAGCAAAAGGATCATTTGAAAGAAAATCTTGAGCCATTCTTATCTGTGTTCCACTTTTGGACTGACATCACGGTAGGAAAATGCAAGGAATGTACAGTAGAGCCTGGTGTGGGAAGAAGATCTCATCAGAGGGATGATTAATGGTGTCTAGAAGAGGGAAAACAGTTATGTAATAAATACAGCCCCTGGGATTCAAGCCGAAGAACCCACCACAGGTGCAGGCTGTAAACAGGCCCCAGGGGGAAGAGTATTGGTCTGTTAATGGTGTTCTGTAAACAAGCAGACGAGGCCTAGGAAATATCCCTCCATATAAATTTTAATGGTACAGATCAGCCCATGGAACACACAAGTGTTTATAAACTGGAAGAACATCCACACTGCATTAAACAGCAGGAGCGGTGCCACCACGTGATTTGTACAGCGTGGGGAAGATGTGTGGTCTGGTGGCTCCGGTCAGGTTCTCCACTTTGGCAAATGACATGATTTCTGCCTCTCCAGTTTTGTTTTGTTTCAGTTAGCTGCTCTCAGCTACATAATTGTTCTTTTGGCTTGTAAATATTATGGTCAACCTCCAGCAAAGTTTAGATGAGGCCAATCAAACGTAAATAAGCGTGTCTGTACTAGGGACGTGAGAGAGCGAGGTTGTCTCTGGGGATATTTTCTCCCCCTTTTCCTGACTCCCCAGGGACTGCCAGAGCTTTGCCGAGCCTGCCGCAGTAGCACACAGCCTGCGGTGCAGCTTAGCTGCCTGCTTGACTTTTTTTTTTTTTTTCTCTTAGTATTTAATGTAGGAATTATCCAGTGAAATGAGAACAATGGACTGGAATAACTTCTGGGGCTTGTCCTCCCATCTGTCCGTGCTTCTGTCCCTGGCACAGCGATCACCGTCAACAAGCTCAGCACGCAGTCAGTGCAGGTGGAACGTGTCCTGGTTTGGCCAGGATTGGATCCTGGGCCAGCCACAGCCTGCAGCCCCTTAGCACATTGGAGCTGGGAGGGGCAGGAGCCAGGGCAGCTGCCCTGAGCTGGCTCCAAGTGCATCTCAGACCATCAGCATCATGCTCAGTATAAAGAGGGATGTTTGTGGAGGCTCCTCTTTTTACTTTTCCTCCTCCTTTCTATCCCTGGAGGTGTTTGTTCACTGTTCTGCTCCTGAGGATGCTTTTCTGCTTACTGCGACTGCTGTAACTTCGCTGGGCTGAGTATGACTTTGTTTACTTTATGCTGGCATTAGTTTGGCTGTTTCATTAAGTCTGTTCTCATTTCAACCCATGGGTCTCCTCTCCTTCTCTCAGTACCCCTTCTCTGCTGGGGCTGGGTCATTGGGTGATAGAGCCACTGCTGTGGTTTAGCCCTGGATGCAGGCTGAATGTAGACAGCACAGCTTATGTTGTACCCTGGAATAGCAGCTTTGAGTAAAGGGCTGTCATCCCCTGTTGCTCTGTTGTTCCAGCCCAAATTCAGCCCGAGAAGTTTAGCAGTGCACTAATCCACCCTGCACAGCCTCCACCCTAAGGGACGTACCATCAACACAGTCAATGAATCCCATGGGTTCTCTGCAAACAGAAGCACTGAGGTGGGTTCTCCGCACATGTGAGCTTCTCACTGCTCAGTCCCCTCCACCCAGCCTTTCCCACCTCCTGGCCTTGCCTTCCCTTCTCTCCCCACCTTTGTGTCTTCAAAGTGCCCCAGTCCTGCTTTTTGCCTCTGTAGCAGTTCAGCACTGGTGTCCACCTCGCGTCCCACACCTCATCCTCTGCTGAACAGTGGGCTGTGTTTGGTGGCTGTGGAGTGAGGATTCGTGATTAGATATGAGTTAACCTTTAAGGGAAAAACCCATCAAAGTAATCGTTGCAATGCTATTGATCTCCTGGGAACAGAGCCTGGGAGGTGTCTGACATTTTGCATTATTATCTATGGGAGAGGAAGGAGCTTGGCTGCTTTTCCCACAAGAAACGCATCTATTTTTGAGTGCAATGTGCTTGCTTTGCCATGGGACCCAAAACAGTTTTCCTTTACTGACTCACGGTCTCTGGAGGCTTTTTTCTTGAGCTTAGGAGACAAACACTGTAGCGATCTGCAGCTGGAAGAGTGGCAGCCCAATTAGCTAAACCTGTTAGTTGGAAGGTAAAGATGTTACCTGTTTAAGGCTCCTGTTTAAGGCATTACACACAGAGTGGCTGTAGATTTGAGAAGGACAATGCTCAGGTGAAGATCTGAAAGCCGTGTATCAACAGCACGTGGTTTATTCTGTATTTCCAAAAGCCAAAATATGATTCCATGCTTTCCTCTTCCTCTTTAGCATGCTTTGCCTTTTTTCTTTTCTTTTCTTTTTTTTTTTTTTTCCTTCTAGGCTGGACTCGATGATCTCAGAGGTCTTTTCCAGCCTCAATAATTCTGCGGTTCTGTGGCACATCTTCTTAATAATTCATTAGCTATTTGCTATTACATTTGTCCAATAGCCTATTGACTTAATTAGGGGTAAATGCTTACTGCTGAGGCTTTCCTTCCCAAGACACAATCTCTGCACAGCCCAGGCAGAAGCTACAGCAGGAAATGTGTTTGGATGGTGCTCAAGTTGCGTCTTCTCCTGTGGTGTACAGCAGAGCCAGTGTGGGGCAGGCTGGCAGCTCGTGGCCTCGGATCGACCCACAGGGTACTCTTTTCTGTGGCCAAGGAGGGTTTGATGGTTGGACCCCAGTCTGCCTGGTGCGTGTGGAAGGGAAGGACTGAGTGGCAAAGGTACCCTGGGAGCTGCTGGTGTCAGTGCAGGCTGGGAGTGGTGGCAGGGATGGGACGCTGGCAGCTGGGACCAGCCATTCAAGCATGCTTTTCTGTTTCATTCACAGATTACATGGGGACTGTTGAACCTCTAGACAAAGCCTTTCCAAATACGATGTTTTACCAAAGGAACAAAATACTGAGGAATTGGGGTATAACAATATTTGGAATTCCTCCACATTGCAAAATCTCTGCAATAAACTTTGGATGAGTCATTATCCAATGTGCACGGGAGCACTTCTTCATGCTTGGAGTTCTTCTTAAATCTATAAACCTAATCAGCTCTTTAAACTATGCTCCAGGCATAGTGAAGTGGAAAGAAATATGCAAGAAATGCCTGCAGAGATCAAGTCTCGTGGTACTTTTGGTAAATGCACCGTGTTTGCTCTTGCTGGGAGGTTTCATTAGTTCAAATTGTCTGTTTTCATGCAGCTTTTAAGTTATTGACAGCAAAGGAGATTCCAAAATGGCATATTACCTTTGTTACTATGTAACAAAGAGGTAACCCTCATGAATCTGAAAGTCAAAATACAGCTTCAGATTTCTTGTTTAGAAGATGGTATCTTAGTTGAGCTCCACCTGGGAGACAGCTGGTGAAGCCCACGTGATGTTTTTGGGTAAGGTGTGGCTGTTGGTCAGGTGCACTTGATTGTTTCGAGAAACATAGCAAAGAATTTCAGGGCCGTGAGATTGTTTTTGCTGCCTGTTCACCAAAGCTTTCTGCTGGCTTCCTAGAGCCTGGCTTGACTGCAGCCATCTGCCACAGCGTGGAAGGGTCCTTGAGCTCTTGTGCCTCTAGGCAAACAGCACAGCACCCTGGGGAGGGGTCCCAGCTCCTTGCACTGCATTTTTTCACACTGGTGGGCAAGCAATGGTCTGAAATGCTGAGTGTGGACAGGACAGGCAGCCAGAACTCTGTGCCTTCAATGAAGGAGCATCTTTGTGAAATAATGAATACTGTCTGCAGAGGACCTAACGTGGCCAATCATGTGCTTTTTCCTCCTATTCTTTTGGATCAGTCTCACGTGCAGAATCTTTGCTCAAACTCCTTCTCACTGATGTTTCATGCTTTCTGGTTTCCATTATTTGCCAATTACTAAAAGGAGGTCTCGTAACCAATGCAGCATTAAGAGTAGATCTCGGAAAAACCAGGATTTTCAGCAAGTCTTTCTGTTCTCCCTACATTTGCGGCTTATTATAAAAGTGTCAATCTCTCCCTGCTATCTAACAAACAAATGTCTGCGCTGGGTCCATTTCCTCTTGGGCCTTTTGCCAGGAATAACAAATTTAAGTTCAGCTCTCAGCTTAAGAAGTTTCACTTCACTGAGTAGAGTTGAAGTTCAGTCTATTACCCTGACTAAGTGATAGAGAAGTCCTTTGATGTTTGCTCCCTGAGTGGCTTATACAAGCTGGGGCTTCCTGTAGGAAAAAGAGCTGCAGCTGAAGGAAACACTTGATGGATCAGGTAACCCCTTCCTCGCACTCCTAGTTGAGAGTGCGTGAGTGCCCAGTGACACAACTATGTGGAGATACAAAGAGAGACTCAGTACATGCTCCACCAGAAGTCGCACACGTTTTGATGCTGTTGCTCAGGTTATCTTCTCATTCCCCACTGCCTGCTCCTGCTGCTTTCCCTACAGCAGCTCTGGTGCACAGCCACAGCTTGCTCACCCTGCCTAACCACTGGAGTTCAGGTTTGTGCTGAAGAATCAACATTTGGGTCCCACCATGAACTCCTCTGAAAGATGCTGGTTTTCTCTGTGATCACTAGGGGCTAAGTTCACTTTATCACATCGCCTGTTTCAGTGCTGCCTTTTGTCTCTCTGTAACAAGGCATAGCAATGCTTCATTCCCAGAGATTCTGATGTGGGAGCTAGAGGCAGAGGTAGAAGTTGGCTGGAGTATATGGAGGAAAAACAGGGAGTGTGCATTGACAAGGTGATCAGAGCATAGGGACCAGCTAAGAATGTGGAGGAAAGGGAAGAGGTACCAGCAAACTTTGCATTGTATCAGCTGTTTCAAGATACCCATGTTCTTTGCTCAATGATGATGAACTGCTGTGCTTGATCTCTGAGCTTGTGTGTTTAAAAGCACCCTTTGTTAGCTTGTTGCTCATAGATTTTTCTGGCCCAAGGTATGTTCATAACATCTTTGCCTCTCCCTGATCTTTATAACTGTGGCCACAACATGCGTGACAAGTGCAGCATTGCTCTCCTGTCCGTGCTGGAGCACCTGGGTGTGCAACTCTGCTGTCTCCCTTGAGTTGGATGTGTTGGGCGCTTGTCAGATGGTTATTGGGCTGATTCAGCTCACCAGCCCAAAAGAAAACTATCCCCATGAACATTGTCGCCGATGGCTGAAAGGAGGGCATGAGGAGGTCTGGAGAAAAACAGCCTTTATTTTGCAATTAGATGTTGCAATACCTGTGGATATTGCATGTTCTATGGTGTTGCAAGACAGTCCCTTGAGCAGAACTCATTGAATTTGGTTTGGAAAAGCTTCTCTTAAGTATGGGCATTGGAAGTTGTGAAATTGCCCATTATTCAGTGCATGCAAAGTAACACGATATTTCCTAAACTATTTTTTTTTACAAGTTGTTTTGGATCGTGTAGAGGTGGCTTTTCTTCCAGCCATGTCCATGCCCAAGTTCTGGAACAGTTTTAATCCTGAATGCTCTGGCTCTCCTAAGCTCCTTTGTTCTACAATTAAGCACTTTAATAAGTTCTAATTTTCTGTAGAAGTGCAGATGTTGGAGACCCCAGTGTCTCCTCTGGTTGCAGCTCTGTTGTTGCAGGCAGCTTCAGAGTATCTGCAGGGTGACTGATTAAACCTGGCACTGTCTTTTTTTTCCCTGAGTGATCGGCTGTTGCTATCCACCTCTTGAGATCTAGGCTCCTCCCACAGAGAACTTCTGAAACTGTCTGCAGTTAGCCCCAAGAGCGTGTCCTGCTTGGTGGACACTGACATTTCCTGATCAGCAATGTTATTTTTAAGTTCTGCCATGTCATCAGCTAGTCACACATCTCATTGCACCTGTGACCTGCTCGTGCCTCCAGACAAAGCTGGCACAGGCAGGGCGGGGGGGTAATTCCTCCTTTCCCACCTGCCATGTCCCTGATTACATCCCAGAGTCTGGTTTTGAAAGGGCTGTGACTATGTATGACAATGCTGCCTTGAATCCGGCCAACTCTGCTGGGTCCCTTCCTCTACTACCTGGCTTCTCCAAACCTCTTCCGTAACCCACGGTGCTGCTTCTTCCCTCCAGTGGGATTTTTGGCTCTGAAACTGCTGTCAGTTTTCTTGGGAATGATTTCAGAAGGAGTTACAATTTTCCTGCTGTACACCCAAGATGTGCTTTCTTTGAACCCTCCATGCGCTGCACCTCATGTGGGCTGCGAGGTCATCGTTTTGCACTTTGGTTCTCTTCCTGCCGTGCTGCTCATAGACGTGCTGCTCACCAGCAAGTTCAACATTTGCGCTTTCCTCTCCTTGTCTTAGAGCTCAGTGCCCCTCGCTCCCCAGTCTGAGGATGGATAAAGTAATGGTCCCTCACTAAATGAAAACATTTGCTTTTATCCAAGTTGTTTCTTGAGAAAAGACAAAGATGCCAGAAGCAGAGATGTGAGCTGAAGCAATTTGTTTGACTGCAGGCTCACTTGCACTTCAAAGTGCAGTGTGGTCATGCGGTGACTTTTCCAGGTGCATGTCCGGAGTGCGAGGAAATGAAATTTGCAGTGCCTCCGAATGGGTAATCTTTAAAAAAGATTGAATTGGCCAAGCCTCAATCACGTTTCTCTTGGTTCTACTCATTAAAAACCACATTCTTACTTTCTCATGAACTCTCTTCTGGATGAAACATTAGGATGAGTTCTGTTATGTCCATCCTATGCAGGTAATAAATACTGGAAAACTCATCTGGAAAAAGCAAGTGATAAAATCCTGGCATCTTTACCAAGATTCTTGGTTTTTTGTTCAATGAAACACATTCCAAGGTGGCAGAAAACAGAGTTTCTGGTTTGTAGAAAATTCTGTTGGCACATTTTAGTTTGGTTTTGGACCCCCATCAGCTTTGAAGTGACAATCCAGGCTGCGTCCCGGCACAACTGGGCTTCTTTCTGACCTGGGGAAGGTCTGGAAAAAGATATTTCAAATAAATACTGTTTTCTGTGGACAAATTCTGATAATTCAAAATGTTTTAGTGCTTCAACCTGCTAGTCAATTGGATTTGTTGTGCAAAAGAACCAGACTCTGTCCCAGCTATCTGGAAAACTTGTATTTTCCCTGGATGTGCAGTCCTTGGGATGACACAGGAACCGGCACCTCAGCAGCCCCTCCAGAAAGTCATCTCTGCACAGGCTCCAAAATCCAAGCATCTGCCACAGAAAATGTGTAGGTTCCACCAGCCACCAGAACTCAAGGTCCCTTGAGTCAGCTTTGGGAAGCTCCCATTTGTTGTGCGAGAGGCTCAGGGTGCCTCTTGCTGTACGTGCTGCTGATAAAGGCGTTACTTGCGAATTGGTTTTGAGACTTTCTGGCTGTGGGGATTTTACTTTTGTTGAAAAACACCCCTCCTAAAAGTTTGGAGGGAAGATGGGGAAAAAGGGAAAACTGAATGCAAAAGAGGTTTTTACATCATTATTGAAGTGTTCAGATAAAGAGAATCCTGAGAGTCCTCTGGTAATTTGAAACATCTTCATTTCTGTGGAAAAGCCCTTGCAGAAGTGGTTTCTGTTTTTTCGGCTGGCGCTCCCCAGCAGCCATTACCAGCTTCCTTACAGGTCTGGTGGAATGCACGCAGATGCTGATGTGCTACAGGACTGTTTGCTCCTTGATGGGTTTTGTCTCTGTGACAGTCCCCAGTCCTTCAAGTTTTAAAAGCCTGCACACAAGTGAAGGCTTGCGCATCTCACTGTGCAAGCATGAATGGAAACCACCTTTGTTTGACCCCATAATGCCCATGGTCTTTGCTAATAAAGATTCACCGTGTAGCTCCCCATTAAAAGTGGCAGTTGGAGGCCAGGAAGAAAATCAGTTATCCGATGTTTGAAATACCCATTTAGCTGCTGGGCGCCACCATTTGATCTTGAGCAGAATACTTGGGTGTGTTCGTTTTTAACTGTCAGGTGGTTCGGTGACTTCACTTGGCATTTGCGTTTCATGGGGGTACACATAACCTAAAGAACAGAAGGGAAGTTTGCTATTTCCCGTAAATATTTTTATATAGAAGTGTCACATGAAAGGCTGCTGGATGAAAAAGATACAGTATGTTTGAGCGCCTGGAAAAAATCGGTTGGGCATTATTTTAATCCCTGGCAGTAACTATTCCCATGTAGACTGTTTGTTTAGGAAATCTAGGACACTGTTCCTGAAATGACTTTCCTAGGACTCTGTACAGAGCCAGGAATGGGGAATCTATGTATGGATGAGGAGACAGAGGCTGTCACCATCAGGAGGGTAAGACCATGTAAGGGTGCGAAAGGATTCTGACAGCTTTACTTGGGATTTCATTCAGACCACGTTGGGCTAGCAGTGGCATAAGCCTGTAGCCAAAGCCAGTAAGTCTAAAGGCCGGCAGTCATTAGGTGATATTCCTTATACCGCAACAATCTGCACTGATAAGGATTCTCTCTCCTCATCTTCTCAAGCTCTTTAGATTGGTTAAAAGGTGTTAAAAGTGCCACTTTTGTAGGGCTTTCATCTTTTGGGGAACAGAGTCATGCTGCTCTCCTTGTGTAGTTATGGTTATGTCTGGGGAAAAGAAGAGCAGAGAAAGAAAGAACCTGGAAAAGCCTGACATGAGGAAAAACAAATTTTAGGAGGACAAGGAGTAAATCAAAGATCTTGGAAAAATTCAGCAATGAGTTTTGTCCTTTCAGGTGGCAAAAAGGATTTTGGTTACTAATTTTGTGTTTAATCTTGTATCTCACCAAAAAAATAAAGTTGAAAGAGCAATTTCTTGCCTGACAACAGAAACAGATCGAGAATTTTGAGTCCTGATATGTCCCTAGTGGAAAGCAAGTCCCTGTAAGGAACAACCCACCCCTTTAATAGGGAAATTGGTAGCACAGGTCATTGTCTCCTTCGACAAGTCGTTTTCTCTTGTGTCATTTGTTGATTTTGCTGTTATCTGTGGGAATGATCAAGGAGCCTGATATGTCATTGGAGAGCACGAGAGAGGTTGCATGTGAAGCCTGCCTTCTGTACCACCTTTAATTGAACCTTCCCTGCTGCTTTTCCAGGCTGGTGACTTCCCTGCACAGAATTAGCTCCAGGCAGCCCCTTCAGAGGAGCTGGGCTAGCACGACAGCTTGGTTAGAGCAAAAGCCTTGAAAGATTGCAGGAGAACTGAAAACATCGATGGGGGAAGAAATTTTGATAACAGTAGATGGACAATAGATACATCTACATAGAAGAAGGCAGTGATAGAAGGTCAGTAAAACAGGATGACAGGACACAGCCTTTCACTGTTTAAAGGCCCTTTTTTATACATATTACAATTCTGGACACTTGAGCTGGTCTTACACAGCTAGATACTTTTCCCAGGAAACCTTTAAGCTATTTAAATGTCCTATTTTTATATAACCTGCACAAGAAAGAGCTGTTGAAAGCCATGCAGAAGATAAGTATAGAAGGTGCATTAAATCATCAGTACGGTCCTGAATTCGGATATACGGCTGGGTTGTGAGAAGCCTGAGTGACTGTTGTGTGCTCTTACAGCGGACAATGTGCTCAGTGGTAGCTCAATATGAGCCCTGTCCCGTGCTTTGTCCCCATGCTTTGCTGCAGTGGCTCTATCAGAGTTGCAGTTCTTCCCTCATAGCTGCAGCCCTGCCCTTTCTGGGCTTCCCTCCCGAAGCAGGAGTGTCCTGTCCTGCTGACCATGGCCCACCGCTCTCCATCCCTTTGTGCACCGCGTCCAGTGCTTGGCCAAGCCTCCTTTGTCAATCCCTTGCTGCAGAAAGTCAAGGAGGAGCCATTAGTCCTGGCTGCAGGAAAAACCATGGAGACTTTAGGCCAGATTTTTTAATCCTTCTGACATTGCATTTTGTGCTGAACCACCCAGGACAGAGCCAAAGTCACACAGGCAGGCGGATGAAAGCAGTTCTAAGCTTTTCCCTGTCACAGCAACTTGTCAGGGAATCTCTAATAGCTATTTTTATTCTCGCACCGGTTGAGTTGAATCCATTCCGTTCAAAATTACTGCCCTGGCATTTGAACCTTTCAGGCAGGCTGCCAAAGGCAGCACCTTATTTTTCTGTTGGAAGAGGAGAAAAAACAATAAAAATCCTTGACATGTAGTTAACAGAATGAGATAGAATTTAAAATCTGAATGACACCCATTATTGAATAATGAGCTTCAGATCCTTTGTTGCAATTCACTTCTGCGTAGCAACGATGAGGGAGGATTCAGAGAGGGTAGTAGCTTGTTCTGCTGGAGCACTGATCTTGTACGTAGATAAATGCTCCTGAGAGTTCTTCTGTTAAAGACGTACCGCTGCTGAGCAGACAACAGAGCGGGCAGGAGCGAGCCCGTGCAGCAGCAAGACACCAAATGCATCATGTGAAACCAGAGCAAACGCTTACAGCCCCCCTGTTTCTGTTTGTTTGCACCTCAGTGAGCCCTGTGCAGCCACTGCCTGTGGAGCACAGGGAATCCCCTGCTCCCGGGGTGCTGGGCAGGCTGTGTGCGTGGGAGGGGAGTATGGAGCCATATATTGTGTGTGCTGCACTTGTGCTGGTTCTACGGCTGTCACAGGTAACCTGTGGGACGTGGTGGGGCTGTGACCCATGTCGTGCACCTCATCTCACTGCTGGAAGGAGAGGGGGAAGGAGATGAAGATCTTACTTTGCCTTCAACCTGCTAAATCCTCACCTGGGTGTCTGGATAACTGGTTTAGGATCAGGACTGTAGAGTTCTAGACAGGTGAACACTGTCTTGCACCAGCTTTTAATGAAGTATCCATCCACAAATGCGTTTCTGTCTGTGTAACGGTTGTCTGCTAGAGTACCAGGTATTGCTAATGCACAGCTTCTAACTGAATGCTAAGCCATAATTAGTAGTTCCTTTCAATTAAGGGGGAGCTTTGATGCGCCAAGATCTCAGAATATCAAAAGTAATTAATTGTAGATTAAATTAGAAGCCAAATTAGGCTTAACAAAACAGAATTCAGACTTGAGAGAATGGTTTCATGCTGTAAGGGGTAAGCTTTACACGGGGTAAATGGTTATAATTAGAATTATCTTTTTGTCAGCCCTGAAATATCAAGTTTATCTATTATGTGAAACTTAGATGAGTTTTGAAGGCATTTTCTCTAGTTCTGTGGGGTTCAGAGGAGATGGTTGGAGCATGTCAGGCTGACACTGGGTAGGAACAGGTGTTGTTTAGCTGGAATTCCAGGGCAGTTCAGAGGCGTTTTAGGAAAGTGTGATCTGTAATGTTTTTGAGAAGATGAGAGAGAAAAAACAAACATTTGCCTGTTTTAATAAGACGGTCTGCAAAGATCTCGGCATCTGTTTTCAGCGGTAACTGAAAGCTGAAGGGTTTGGGGAAACTGCTGTTACAGAGCTGTCTCTGCGAGTAGAGTCAGAGGGATGTTCTTTGATGCTACATCCCTGGATCTGAGCTGACAAAGCTGGTTTTCATGAAAAACCCATAAGACACAAGCTTTTTTATGCCTTTTGTAAAAAATGACTGGACTTCTGGTAAAGTGATTGTGATGCTCCAGAAGTTCAAAGATTTGCTCCAGTAGACCCCCTGCAAATCAGAAAGCTATAGTATATTTTCTGTCTTATCTCCAGACACATCCCCTTGCCTGAGTGCAAGCCCTCCCCATGCTCTCTTGCTGTGACTCATTCCCAATCTCAATCAGCTCCCAGTCAAGCTCCTGCATTGCCTGAAGAAGCTCTATCTGCCTGGCCTGACGGGCTGCTGGCACGTATCAGGCACACGCAGGGATTTTCCTCAGCCTTTGAAAGGTACCAAATCCATTTGGTGCCTCTGCCCGCGAGGAAGCCTGTCAGCAAGTGAGATTTGGAGACTACCCAGTTCAGCATCACAGGGTCTACTGAGACACAACCACATGTTTCACAGAATGTCAGCAAAGGGATCCCCTCTCACTCACCTTTTAGAAAATAAATGGCTGGGTGATTATAGGATGATATGGATTCAGGTGGACCTGTCTCTGGAAAATGTGGTTTGGTTTATGCTGTTGAGAAAAGTCAGGTTCTAAGATGGTATACTCATAATTCTATGATAAGCGTCACCCCTGACACAATCTACCTTCTCTCCTCTTGGATCTTATTTTTGCAGGTACATTGGAGGCAAAGAAATTAGAGCACAACTCAGCAAACTGGGACACAGTACAATGCAGTGAGCTCGTGTCACACAATATCGGAGTATCCTGCTTGTCCTGGGGATGCATCAGTACAAAGCTGATGAGAGAAGTCTTCACGTGCCTCAACTGTTGCGGTTTGTGTCAGCTCATGCAAGAGGCAAAGGAAAGCATCTAAAGTGTAAAAGGATTAGTTCACTTGTAGGAACAAAGTCTGGAAGAGTCAGAACTTTCTGAGTAGGAACTTTTACTACAGTCTTGCTTTAATACCCGACAAGTGAAAAATGCATCTTGTTTTGCACATCTTTTTTCGATAGGTACGTAGCTTCCTGTTGAAATGGTTTTATATCTGATGCAACCTCTGAATGGGAGCAGATTTTCTTCTAGAAAGAGAGCAGGGTAAAAATGTCCAAAATAGCGCCTTTAGTAGTGCTTATTTAGTATTAAGACAACGACAGAGCAGCTCCATGTACTTCCTACAGTTGCCTGTGACATGCCAGTGCTGATGCTGCCAGTGTCCCGGGTAGTACAGAAACCCTGCTGGTCTACAAGATGTGTGTCACCAGTGAAGTGTACATTAGACAGCTGTGTGGTCTTCTGACATGAAGCTGTTCCAGTTTAATTTTTTTATCTGGTCAGTTGTGGTATTCTATTGGGACTGAAGAAGATAAGGGCACAGGAAATCTTGTGTGCTGCATTAGACTGAGTGGGTCAAATGTATGGCATTGGGTATAGATAACAAAGTCTGCTCTTGTTTGGTAGCAGTTAGTTTTGTTATGGAGCAAAGGAAAAGATAGTACTGCTCCATCCCTGTTTCAATCCAGTAGAAGTCCATTCCTCATCTGTGCTTTAGTGATTGTTTATTCAATGTGACATGATGTCTTTGGGAAGAATGACAGAAAAGAAATGTCTGGAGAGGAAAATGCCTCTTGACCTCTCAGGCTTGTCCCCCTTAAGTTTCTCTTAACCCTCAGTTTTCTGTTTTGTCACTATATCCTTTAATCCCTTCTCTCTCCATAAAAGTGCCAAGATGTCTCCAAGCCACTTAGCCTGCAGTACTTGTTTCCATGTTCCTACTTGGCAGCTGATTCCACGAGTTCATTATTCTGACCCTAAGTGAAATAGTTTGAATTTCCGGTATACACAATTATTTTGGGTTATGACTTTTGACTTTTGAACCGCTCACCAGAATGCACCATTTAAATCTCTTCATCAGCTCTGAGTGCTGTTACCAGGTCAGCTCAGTGTCAATATTCCTCTAGCAGCATTATGTGAGTCAGAATTTCTTCCTGCATCTTCTTGTGGAACAACTGCAGCAAAATCTAGGCTCTTCTGTTCAGAGGGCATGATCTCCTCACCAGTATTCATGTTCTCCAGGAGTCATTCAATTGCTTACAGTATGTGAGGCTGTTAGATGCTTTGAGGAAAGTAAAACTGGACCTGGTAATGAATAGTCCTGGTTGTGCATTTCATGGTCCCTGCATCTGTACTGGACTGCATTCTGGTCTCATCTGCAGCAACACAAAGAGTAAGTAGCATAAGCAGTTTTAGTACATGATCTGAGTGCAAAAAGAGGTATAACCTGCAAAGGTATGCAGCGTTCTGGTGCGTACATTCTGTACGCGTTTTGTTTTCAGTGTTTAAAAGACCTACAGTAAAAAGGCAAAAAAGAGAGCAGATATTGAATGTCTGGTCACCACACATGGAAATAGATCGTCTGATTTCATTTATTGTTTCTTTCGCACATTCTGCTCTGTAGCCATAGGAAGCAGTATGTTATTCTTAAAGGGTGATTTTCCTTCCTGTTGCTTCATCCATTTGTTGTATTGATATCGTTAAGTACTGCTGTAAAATAAACTAGCAGCCCAGACCCACGTAAACCAGTCAGACGTTACTCTACCAGTATAAGTCCTTAGCAAAGACCCATTTGGTGGAAGGTGATTTAATTGAGGGTGCAAAATGGACACACGGATAGATTCCCAGCTGGAACCTTTTTGAACTTCATGTAAAAGCTGATAATAATCTCCTAAATTGCGCTCTCAGCCAAATAAGAGCAAGAAAGGGCTTACACCACTGAAGTGGTATTTACTATTTTTAATTTCCTTCCTTAGCTTACTATCAGCCATGGGAATTTACAAGCTTTCCAACAAGGCTGAAGAAATCCAGGAAACCACAATGACAGATCCACTTGAAAAGACCATTTCATGAGAGTCAGTTGAGAAAACACAAAATATTTTTTATCAGGGGCTGAAGATGTCTGTTAGAACCATC
>WEIS01003922.1:0-10943 GCA_013389965.1 Todus mexicanus | reverse complement strand
TGAAAGAACGTAACAGATGCCCCACTTGCCCATGTGGTCACTGAGCTATACATGTCTCATGCATTCCAAAAGGACCATGAAAAACAGGGTGCTGAAAATACATCGTTATGTATTAGCCTTAGCTATGGAGCTAGCTTAAGCTGATATTATAAACGAGATTCCAGTCTCTACTTTGCCCAGTCATCTGTGTGAGCACTGACTGAACAATCTGTTTCCTGACCAGGTGAAGGAAACAATGAACAGGATATATCACCAGAATCGTAAAGTCCATGAAAAGACAGTGCGAACCACTGCAGCTGCTATCATCTTAAACAGTAACCCATCCTACATGGAAGTGAAAAACATCCTGCTCTCCATTGGTGAACTGCCTCTGGAAATGAACAAGTACATGCTCTCCATGATCCAAGATATACTTCAATTTGAAATGCCCTCAAGGTACATTAAGTTCAGTATAAATAAATGCAGCTCGTCCTTACTTCTTTGCCAAAACTCAAAGAACACACAGGTTTCCATGAGTTACTACTCTAAAATTTAAGCAGAGTGTAAAAGGACACCTGATTTTTGCGTTACCTTTAAGTACGGATACTTCAGAGTAAGTCTCTGCATTTCAGTGACATTCATTTAATAGCTATTCACATTTTCAGAGGTACAAATAAGAATTAGGCATCTAACTTGCATTACTGTAAGAAATGTCATCTGTTCATCTTAATTCTCTGAGTGAGAACCTTGGTTTTGTATTTTAAGAACCAGTGAAACAGAAAAACTTTAAACATCGCAGCTCTGGACTGAAAATAATCAAAACAGCTCTTCTTCTCAACACCATTCATTTTTAAGTAAGACCTTTGCTTACCTTCCTGCCTATGACTGCAGGGAGCAGCTGAAATTGGAAAAGAGCCTCTGGGTTAGGGCAGGTTTTTAGGGGGGAAATGTGAGAGTTTTGAAGACCTTCTTTTCTACCAGGAAATTCACCCTCTTTCAAATTTGGTATTTCTAAAGAACAGCAATGCATTTGGTACCATAACATTTTTGTCTTTATGTTTTTGTTTGTTTGATTTGTTTTGAAATACCACAGCAAAACAGTTCGGCGAGTTCTGAAGGACATGCGTTCTCATAACTATGATCGCTTCTCCAAGATGGGCTCTTCCTCTGCCTACTCTGGCTATATTACACGTATGTAACCATGAAACTGCCTTTTAACCCTGTTTGTGTTCCCAAACATTTGATTAATCCACTAGTTTAGTCACAGGCACCTTCTTTTTTGCTTTTTTCATTAAGGTGGTCCTGATGTGTCATCCACATACAGCCTTGACATCCTCTATTCGGGCTCTGGCATTTTAAGGAGAAGTAACTTGAACATCCGTATTTTTGACAGAAATGCTGAACTTCATGCCAGCCAGGTAACTGCCACACTGTACATCAAAACTAAGCCACTACGTAGTACTCTTCTTCTAAGTCAAGTCAGTTAATGTGTAAGACCATAAGGTTTGCCGCACTGTGCAGAAAGCAAGCCAGTAACAGGGGAAGATGAAACTCAACAGTCAATGAGGTACATGGTTGCCATAGCCAAAAAGATGGGTATGTTGTTCTGTATCATATATCAGATTCTGTCTTTGGTTCAAGCCTATACTGTTTATCTGATGTAATCAGTAAAAGCTTTGCGAATTTGTAAAATCAAGTCCTATATTTTGGGTGTAACATAGAATGGAAACACAAGTAGCAGATCAGATGTACAAATCAAAGAGATTTAAATGAGGTGCCTCTGTTTTGGACTTTTCCTAATGTTGGCAAGCACCTTCAATATTATAATCTTCCTAAATTTCTGCAGGATAAAAATTGTGCAGTGAAACTGCTTTGATTTTCCTCCCAACTGTGGAAAATAGTCATATGAATAAAGGAAAACTTTTTTTTGTTTGAAGGAAAAGTAAGCTCGGGATTGTGATGTGCATGTGGGCAAATTCCACTTGCATCTAAAGGGAAAAAACATGCTGTGAGATTATTTTATTTTCCATTTTTTTAGCTGCTCTACCTAGTTCCCTGAAGTCTTCACCTCATACCTTTTCATCTACAACTACATAAATTAGAGTTGGGCTCTCAGACATTAAGAAGATGCATAGGGTTGTTAACAGCCTGGGTCAGGCAGAGTGCTTTCACTGATTCTGTGCCACTGTTGCTTCTTAGGTGGTGATTGAAGCTCAAGGTCTGGAGTCCATAATAGCTGCAACTCCTGATGAAGGCGAGGAAAACCTGGACTCCTTTGCTGGCATGTCAGCCATTCTGTTTGACGTTCAGCTCAGGCCAGTTACATTTTTCGAAGGGTATGGTGATTTAATGTCCAAAATGTTATCAGCAACTGGAGATCCCGTCAACGTGGTGAAAGGACTTATCCTCCTGACAGATTTCTTACAGGTACTAATAGCACGCTATTTGCTTCTTTTTCTGCTTCTTAAGCACAGATGCTCCCTCCCCAACACCATTATTGCCGGACATCTTATTTTCCTTCTTTTCAATGCTGATAAACCTAGTCAGTGTTACATAGGCTTCTCTTACTACAGGAGAAATAGAAAAGTCACAGGTGTTAAAATAAAGAGTGAAACTACATGAAAAGCAATCTAGAACCAAAGTGAGAACACCTATCATTCTAGTAACACTGAATAAAAGCAAATCCAACTGAATTCCCTGCAGGAAACTCATATTGCTATCACCTACAGCCTCCCCCGCGCCCAGTTTCTTGTAATACAGTATGTATTACATCTTGTAACATATGTGGCCACCTAAGTTTTACTCTTCACAAGTTGTCCAGAGACCTTGTGTCCAATTTGGCAATAACTGTCAAGTACCAAATGAATGACTTACTGGTACTCAAGCCTTCCCAGATAACTAACCTTCAAAGAACAAAGCTAAGAGGTTGAAATTTCAAATGCTTATTGCTAGGCAAAACGAGGAGTCAAAATGATTACACAGTTTTTTTGCAACTGTCACCCCAAGTGGTCTGTTAATTTTATGCTTAAATACAGACTCGCATACAAAGATAATCAGCTACGTAATGTATTATTGGAGGACATCTCTCTGAAAGTGAAGGGCCAGCATTTGTTTTGATATTTTTGTTCTTCCCAAGCAGGGATCTCCTTAGAACCTGAGGATTTAACAGCAGCCCTCAGTTCATGAAACACCTGTAAGCTCGAACTTTGCTTTTCTCCTTCAATTCTTGGCAAAAGAAAATGCCAAAAGCAGATGATGGGAAAAATCCACTCTGATCAAAATTACACAGAACACCCCCTGCACATGACAGCTGTCCTCATCCTGAACCCAGCTCAGCCCCCTTGTAGCAGTATTATAAGTCTAGAGGCCTTCCCATGTCGTGCAGAGATTGGCTAACTAAAGCTCATTCCAACAATGCTTTACAGTTCACACGCAGATTATGGGCAAAAACTTTACCATGACCTATTTAACTCACAGACTGCAGAGGTGAGAAAGATAATCATGTCTAGTCCTGAGCATACGAGCATGGTGCTTACAGAACTAAATATTGCCAACTGCTGTGCATGCACCAAGCTCCATACATACCCTGGCTGAATCAGCTGGCTGGGCACCCTGCGAGCTCTGCCAGCCAGCACATTCTCCGCTCCTCGGCTTTGGAGAACCTCACAAAAGTCTGGAGCACACCAGGGCTGGGACTGTGTGTCATTTTAAACAACATCAGGGTATAACATCTTGGTTAGTCACTGACTCTCTGGAAGCCTGGGCAGTAGTGTGACAAGGTGGGATCCCACCCTGCTTTCTCTCTTGAGTTGCCACTTATTACAGTTGCTGCCTAAGCTCTTTGGGACTCAAGCAGTGGACACAACCAAGAGAGTGTGTTCATAATCAGAAATCTTGTTCTTACCTTTACACCCCACAAAGGCAAAAATCGTTTAAAGGGCTGTTGAACACAGCTTCAGGCTGAGCTGTGTTTTAAACACAGCACATCTTTCTAAGAATGGCTTTACAGCTACGTTCCAGGTCAACAGCAACATCAGTATGCTTAACTCAGTTAACCTTCATTAGAAATGGTTTCACCTGTCAAGTTCTTGAACTGTGATTACAACTGTACCAGAAAACACATAACTCCGTAAACTGAAATCTGAGTGTATTTTACAGCCACTGACAGTTTTCACAGTGTGGTTGAGGGCTGAGAATAACCATCCAGAAGTTATAGTTCCCTCTATAAAATAAATAGCTCTCATAAAACTGTTTTTGAGACTCCTAAGTCACCTGCATTAAAGTTCAGTGGTGTTAATATTTCTCCCAAGCCACACACCTGCCAGAAGCACAGAGAAATTAAATACTGTATTAATAGGTCAGAGAAACCAGTTGAAAGCCACACCCCAGTGGAAGATAGCCAGCTCCCAAAGAAGTGCCTGTTTCAGCTGTCTCTGCATTGCACTACAGTAGCACTGTCAGTGCAGTACATAAAGAAACTTTTATTTATTGAAACATGCTGTGTTTCAGCGTTTTAAACAGTAACAAACGACCAATTCTGATCTTTCGGATCACATTTTCCACTGCAAATGACAGACAAAGCTTAAAATAGGAAGGGAGATGAAAATACTGCTCCTGTGGAGGCTGGGTCCCTGTGATTTACACCTCCCATCAGCCTGGATTGGATTTGCGCAGGAGGTGAAGGACAGGACTGAGCTCTAAATAAGGAAATAGATGAGCTAGTAAAACACAAGACAAGTGCTCCTTAGCTTCTCCGCTGGCTTCAGTGACAAATCTAACTTAATTTGAGGTAGCCTTTAAAGCCTTGAACTGTGCAGCCGTTGCAAACCAAGCCTACTCTAATATTATTAGGTGTAATTTGACAATGCATCTAAAAATACCTGCTCCTCTGGTTGTGTGTACTTATCTTTGCCAGAATGTATACTGTTACCTCCTTGCTCATTAACAGCTACCCATCAATTCAGTCCCCATTAAAAGCAAAGTAAAATAAAGTAAAACAAGCTTTATCTCCACACTCAAACAGATTGACAAGGAAAGTATTCCTTGCCCCATTGCAGCCAGTAGAAAAACTCTTCGGAAATCACAATTCCAACCCATGATTTTTATTCGGGTGAAAGTAAGAAATCAGAGCACAATATGACCGCACTTTCTGGGGGCGTGCTGGATTTATAAGCCACAGCCAGACCACTAATTAAATCTCAAGGCCACTTCAGCAGCAACTGACTGCCAAGTTGGTTCTGTCAAGGAGATTGTTTCAGAGATGCTTTATTTACCTTAAAAGGTGAAGCAACCAAATACAGCCACCACAATTATCCAAGTCCTCAATTATGGCAGGAAAACTTGAATGCTCTGAATAAACAAACACATCCTAAAATGTTGCTCCTTGCAATAGGGATTAAGAAGCCAGACCGTCTCTGCTTACATCTTTCTTAAATCTTGGGACAGCATTAGCTGGAACTGCTAGGCTACTGAATAGCTAAGAAGAGAATAGACACTTTTAATATGCCTGGAAATCAGAACGAGAGAAGAAGTTGGGTATTCACATGTCTTACAAATCCCTGCAGCATTTCAGGTGCTGAAAATACCACAGGAACAGTAACCTGAAAGGAGGGAGAAAACCTGCTGGGAGAGAGGAGGAAGTGTCCTGTAACGCAAGGGATATGATCAGCATAAACTTTTCCTAAATTAATGGTTCTTTTAACACAGTGAATTAATCCACTAGTTCTTAGGGAAGCAGGACAACTATATAAAGGAAAGCGGGACAACTATATAAAGCGAGTTAGATCACCAAGCTGAGCGAACCTTAAAATCTTGGCTGTGTGTCAAAACTTAAAAGTAATGACCTGCCATGACCCTGAGCCATATTATCACTTCCGAAACGAACTCCACATGATGCATTTCCAGTCCAGCCATAGAGGTTTCAAGAAGCCATGAGCACACTTGATGGTTGATGGAAAATGCATTAAATCCAAAAAGTCGCAGTGGCAAGTAAGACACATTAGGTTACGGATTTGGCCACCCAGCCACAGAGGACATAATTCCTGCCACACAGTGGGTTCAGAGCCACTACACAGTGCACAACTGCTTCCAGCACTTTGCATCCTGCTTCCAGTATGGGACTGCCTTTGGGTGGGCCGAGGAAGTCACACTGCACTGCATCGTTGCTGGGGCCCCAGTGAGGAGCTTCATCTGGCTTAGCTGGGCTGCCAGCAGAGCCTGCTTGAGACTTGTGTGGTAGTTCCTGCAGACAGCGGGCACGATATCCCTTGCAGTGATACTCCTTGCAGAAATTATGCCAGCTGGCACACAGGGAAAAGGGGAAGGACGCAAGGCACCTTGCCCTAGCTTCACCTCATTCTAGGGACCAAGGTACCTCAGGGTTGTTTTGTCCATCCTTTCAGAAAAGCCTTCTATTCCTTTTTGTTCCTGCAAAATGACAAGTGGCAGGAGCGCAGTAAAAAAGGGAGTAAGGAAACCACTGAGGTCTGCAGTCATAACCGGGGAGTTACCTCTGTGCTTTCTGACATCTCCAGGAGATTCAGCTGCAGTCCGGGCCAAGGGCCCGAGCGGAGTTCCTGGGTGGCCTGGCCATTGACATCTCGGGAGGGATGGAGTTCAGCCTGTGGTACAGAGAATCCAAAACCAACGTCAAGAACCGGTGAGATAATCCCAGCACGTACTATAGCTGTAGAGATCTGAGGCTGTTGAGCCCTAGTAGTCCGTATGAGAAGAATGTAAATATAAAAGACCTTGCAGATGAGTTAAAATGAAATAACAGTTATGTGCATTTGTCCTTCGCTTTTCCCTTCCCTCTGGGTAATACCAGTTCCCACTGGTCTCATCTGAATTCATATACGTTTACCTGAAGAATAGGCTCCTCTGAGGGCAGTTCTTATGCATGAATGGTAGGTCTGCTTGAAATTTAATTTCCTCTTTCTTAACATGTTTTGAATTAATTGTAATGCCTCAATTTATTTGTAGGGTAGCTGTGTTTATGACTGGCAACACTGAGGTGGATTCCTTCTTTGTAAAAACTGGTATGGAAACCACTATGGAAGTAGAAACGGCATTAGACTTCATCTCAACGGTGCAGTTTTCACAATATCCATTTTTAGTCTGCATGCAGATGGACAGAGTCGAGACTCCGCTCAGGTAAGAACTAAGAGCACACAATGTCTGAGGCATCCTTCCAGCCATCTGCTGAATCTGGAATTTTTGGTGTTCAACGCCATGGGAAATTAACAAGAGAGGCCAAATTTCAGCATAATACAATCAGGTGCAATGTAGGCTGTTACACATCAGCCTCTCTGCTAACCCATTCTTCCCTGTCTCTCACTCCTGAGAGTCAGAAAGAACCTTTGTGAAGATCACAGCTTGCTCTGAATGTGCATTTCAGTCCAGTTTTCTAATTTAACTTTGCAAGTAAACTAACTGAAGTGGCAGGACACTGGTCGGCTCGTACAATCAGTTCTGATGTTGACCTGAAACTTTGCCAGCAGTAGTTCTCTATTACACTGTTCAGAGAGGAAGGGCATAGCCATAAACTAGCTGCAGTGGTCAGTTTTCTTCATCATCTATTTACCAGCGTCAACAAAAGTACCTGGTGTGTTAAGCATCTTGTTCTATCGTATTTTATTAAGGCACCAACATTCCTGGAAGTTAAACAACTATGCAATAAGGTAGAAAGATGCTTTCCAGTAGCCAAAGAGTAGTAACTGCATGGCCGTGGGAGAAGCTGGGTTTACTACTCCCTCCTAATCCCTATTTGCTAAAACCTAAAGGCGATAACATCTGCAGAGCCTGTGCCAGATTTCCAGTCAGGCTTTTCTGATCCAATAGATGGCAAGCCTGAGAGGAATTAAAGAACCCGAGGATCTCCAGGAAATCCTAAGAAAACATTGTCTGTTATTCTGCAGATACTTAAATATGTCCTGATTACACCTACACATAGTGGAAGTGTAATCTTGCCTGTGTATAAGGTGTTTATCTCTCTGCTCACCAGATTTTGCATAAATTTGCTCATGCCAGACCACCTCATTGTGTCTTTACAGGCGTTCTGTGACGAAGTATGAAAGTCTACCATCTGGCAGACGGTACACTGCAAGGAGAGGGAAAGTAGAACTACTGGCAGGTAACGAATACCCTCTCCACCAAGAAAACTCCAACATGTGCAGGAAGGTTTTCGGAGACAAGTCTGATTCCTCCAGCAACTGGTTTTGAAATGAGCACCTGAGCTTTTGTTTTCGTGAATCTATGTCTCCCTCAACGACTTAGGCTTGTACGTACCGTACTAACTTGGAGCTTGATCTTGCACCACTGCAATAAGTGGGAAATTTGCCATTGATTTCAACAGGCC
Organism: Todus mexicanus; assembly: GCA_013389965.1. Lineage (NCBI taxonomy): Eukaryota > Metazoa > Chordata > Aves > Coraciiformes > Todidae > Todus > Todus mexicanus. The sequence goes on along the minus strand of WEIS01003922.1, from coordinate 2,608 downwards.
AGGATCAAGCTCTTAGTGCGTGCACAGTGTTTACATATTAACCTATATTTAAGACTTTTGTAAAGAAAAAAGCTAAGGCAAACAAAGACCAGTTTGGCAGCGTGCTACGCACTTCCTTAAGGGTGGTGCTAGTTCTTCATTTTTACTTTTTTGTGCCAAAAGCAAAAATAATCCCTTGTTTTCCTTTCTTGAGGAACACAGAAGTCCATGTTTTTGACATGCAGTAAGAACAATTACGATGTATAAAGAATGATTATTTATGAATATATTTTAAAGTATTCAGGTGTTTTAGGCCTATGACCAATCCTCATTCAAATATGCAAGTACAATCAACATCCAAATGGGACCATGAATTCCTGCTCACTCAGTATTGCCTGTTTGCAAGAAAACAGGTTTTATTTTACATCATTTCAAAGGATTTTCCCTTTTTTTAAGCAGTCAGAGCTTGATTATTATTATTATTTATCTTTTGTTGTTTTTTTTTTAATTAACTGCTATAGTTAAATACAATTGATTAAAAATGTGGAGTAACATTTCCAGGAGTATTTACCATTGCCTTAATTCTGTTCCCACTGAAATCAGCGGTATAATTTCTGTAGTTATCACCAGGAGCAAAGTTAAACCAACACTGGTTTCTATTCAAAGTTGCCTCCTGAAAATTTGTGTCTCTGTGTGTAAAGGCAGTTGTATTTCAAAAAATGAGCACCCACTAAGGCAATTCAGAACTCTGATGAAGGAAAAGGTCCTGAAAGACATCAATTTTCAAAGCATAGTCTAGCAAAGCCTGTATAGAGCTGTAACATTTTCTTCTAGGTAAGTTACGTTCATATTTCAATGCAAAGAAGCAATCACTACTCGTACAAGTCCTCTGATTAAAGTGACTTACACTTTTTTGCTTATTCAAGCAGTGTCTTCATAGGTACCATGTAAAAAAAATAAATACATTATACAATAGCATTCCAGATTAAGAAAGAATATACTCATCCCAGCTCAGCTGATCTCTGACATGATCCATCTCATTTAATTTTTATAGGACAAGGTGGGTGAGTGCTGGTCACAAAAAAGTAAAATAAAAAGCCAGGGACAATTGTTTTTTACAAAGAAAAACAACCCAAACCATGCAGGAAAAACTCAAAGATTGTCATAAAAAAAAGGTATTACAAAAATAAAATAAATTCCAAATTCTTTTGTGTTGTAAAAAACCAAGAGTGCAGAAATCTCCAAAAATCAAACTGTCTATGGGATGAAACCATCTGCTTGTTGTCTTTTCTGAAAATGCTGACACACTTCTAGTCAAAGCATAAATAAAACGGGTAAAAACATAGTGTGAAAAAAATTGTTTTCTGTCTTGTTTTTTGTCCATAACATTCTGGGCTGGGAAAGCCTCTGACTGGGGAAGGAATAGTGTTGACAGGGTCAGGAGGAACCGTTTAATTCACCACCATGTAGAAACCAATAACCTAAGTTGGACATGCACTTGTTCTGGGCTCTCCCTCTAGTCAGAAGACAGAATTATGTCCAGAGAGTGGTGTAGACCCCAAACAGAATGCACCATGTGCTTAAAATGCTTGCAAAGATCCTCTGCCCGGAGGCGGAGGAAAAGTAAGACCCAGGCACCCCTCTTCAGTGTCGACACTTACCAGAAATGAGTTAAGGCCAAAGGATACCAACACTGCTGGCAGTGACACCATCCTGTAAAATGCCAGCACTGCCAGCAAACCTGCTCCTGCTCCTCAGCCTTAAACGCCCTCCTTCACTCCTGTCCTGCAGATTTTGTGCAACACCCTATCTTTGGGCATTCCTCTTCCCTTAATGAGGGGCAGATTTTCCTTTCTCCCTTCCAAACCTCTCCTCCTTGTCCTCAAACACAGTCGTCCTGCTTTCAGCAATGCTCGCCACAAAGCTGTCTCTCTTCTCTTCAATATCTACACTCAAGGTCTGCCGCCTCCGTTTTGTAGTCACTGTTTGATACTTTCACTACTGTTTTAGGAACGGAAACTGAAGACAAGCTTGTACATTTGTTATTACTACTTGCTGTTTGTGTCATATAAAACAGAAATGAGATTAGAGCTAAGTACTCACACACCTAGAAAGAAGCAGTCTCCTTCTGCAGTGATCTGAAACCCTAAATATAGAAGGTGGACAAAGAGTGGCACAAAGAACTAGCTGTCATCACTATTTCACTTGTGGAGAACTGAGACCTCAACTCCACATCCTCCTTTGCAGCCTGCCAGGCTCACCCATGACTTCAGAACCCAAAATTAGAATAAAAAAGTTCTAGATAACGCAATTTGTATCTGTATGATCTGCATCTGATACCAACAATTCCCCTGTGAGGTGTACCCCCTCTCAAATCTGATAACCTTCTGAATGCGTGCCTGTAAAACAGGGCCCTTTGGCACATCAAAATAATGTAACATAGGTGCTCAAGTTTTGAAAAGCTTAACATAGAGTATTTTCCGATTAAAAAAGGTAATCCAGTTATTGCCAAGTGTCTAGCCAACACCACCACATGTGCTTCTCTTTCAAGTAAAATGCACAGGCCTGTTCTACTTAAATACATCGAGCCTCACAGAGATACTGATCTTTGTCCTTTGCTTTTTTACTT
>WEIS01003920.1:189-13045 GCA_013389965.1 Todus mexicanus | reverse complement strand
AACATGTTATTAAAAAAATATTTCTGCTTCTCTCTACTAAGAGAACAAATTCTTGCATCATGACACCTACCAAAATTAGCCCACCAGAGATGGTAGGGATTCCCTGAGCTGCAGACATCTTCCCTGCCTGGAGAGGCTGTTGCACAACTGGGGGAATGCGTACAGAGTGTTTCTTCCAGTGTCTGCTTCTTTACTGGCACAAACTCCTAGTGCTCTACCACTGCTTTCAGCTGATGCTGGTTCTCCTGAGTGATGTCTTACAACTGCTGAAAGCTCCCCAGGGAAGATACTCAGATCCACTTCATTACCTCTGTTAAAACCCCCCCCAAAAATCCCAAAAAACCAACCCAACAACAACAAACTTAAAACTGAATCCCACTATCATCACTTGTCATCTGTGTTCTGTGAGACTTTGATGCATCTTGTGGATTACTAACATCCTATGGCTGGCCTGGGCAGAGCAAAATAACCCCCACCTCTGGCTTGTCTAACATTTTAATTTCTTTGTTAAAAAAGGAAAATATATTTATGCCCAAATTAGGACATTGCTGAATCTGAAGATAACATCTGTGGGAATTTTAAGCGGAAAGTAGCACGCATCTATTAGAAAATGAGTAATTTATAATAAATTTTGTTGGCAGGAGCTCAGACATACAAGCATATTATACATTTTAGTAGAACACATTTAAACACAGCATAAATTTCTCTAAGCTGCTATGTATGTACACAACTTCTCAGGTAGTAGAATCACCTTTGTAATCAGCAGGTTTAAGTTCTCTCTAACTGTTCACACTAATTTTCATTAATTGAGTCTACCGATTGCTTGCATACGCAAGAAAACTATTTTAAGTATGAGGGCCACATTATTCATTTCCATGTTTTACACTTCACGCGTGCAACAGTCTAACACTGTAATGTTGCTGCTGAATATTTACTTGTGCAATTTCTCCAAACAGCATGCTCTGACAGAACACAGGGCTTGTCCGTCTTTCCCTTCACAAGTGGGAAAGGGCTACAGATGCCATTTCTGCAAAGCTATAGGGTCATAGGAAATCTAACCCTAAGAGGCAAAGAGAATCCAAGCAAAAAATCATTGTGTCCACTGCTCACGCTTGGATTTTTCAAAGACAAAGCTTCCATGTGAGATTCAATAGTTGACCGAAAGGATAGTTTTGACCCTGTTTTTAAGGCTGATGTTGCTATTATGCAGGGACTACACATAGTACAGTGATATGGAGCTTCATCACCACCTAGTATTTTGTTAAAAGAAATCTCAAAATGCTGGCTCTTATTTCAAACAGCAGCCAGCAATAAGTTCCTTTTTCTGTCTAGCAAGTTCCTTTCCCTCATCCTTCCCCAACTGCAAGAAAATAGTGGCTGAGATGTGTGTTTTATTTCATTCTGTAGCAAATCTCTAAAGGGGAAGAGTGCAATTGCAGTGCTCTTAGATATTTAGATTACTAAATCTGTCAAGATTTTAAACTTCCCAGGGGATGGCTTGTTACATATTACTTTTTATGTATAAGGCAAAGAATGAAGAAGGCTTGATCTAGCTTAAGGAATCTAGGCATTATTGTAAAATACAAAACCAAAACATAAATCTCATCTTTGCCGCTGGCACATGTCCATTCTGAGGATGCAGCTACTGGGGAAGCTTCTGGAATAAGGAACTGCTGCAACCTATGCTAGCTGAAGGTTTTCAATTAGACTTTTTTGACAGTCAAGGTAGTGATCAAAACACTGGAAGGAAAGGGTTACACCACCCTGTGCTGTTTACTGGACCAGCTGCTTTTCCCATGGGAGTAAAGAGTGATGAGGCCAGCAAGACCTGAGAAGTGCTGTGTTCTTCCATCAGAGACCTTGGGCAGGAGTCCTGTGAATGGTTATGGGACAAAATGCTACCAGAATTTGCTTGGGAAGAAGTCTGATATCACTGAGGTCTTTCTATCTGATACTCCCTATATACTGTATCTATACTGACAACTAGGCAGAAGCTACAGTAGCCATATAAAAATCAGAATTTGGTTTTAACACACAGTTATTAGCCTTAAGTGCTAAAGAAACATTATCATATATAATTCCATTTTTATCATGATAAGCCTAAAAATCCTTTCCTACTCTCAACAGATCTCCTATCAGTCTTTTTTTTAAAGAAACATTTTTTTGCCTGAAGTTCTTGTGTTTGGTCTGCAGCCAGAGGAAATTATTTTGGGAAAGTGTGAGGCCACTTGGACAAGACATCCCTGGGAAACTGGACTGGAAAAAAAAAACCAAAAACAACACAAAAACCCCCAAAACCAACAAAAAAACAAACCCAGAGGTGTTGTCACTTGAGAAAAAAAAAAAAGATTGCTTTTCTGTCCCTTTGTCTTGCACACAGGTATACCTTCAAAATGTGGGTTGGAAGACCAACTGCAATAATTAACTTTTTTATTATATAAGAATGCACAGGATTTTGTCTCATAAAACAATGCATAACTTCTGGAGATAACCACCAAACAATCTAGACTAGAACTAATCCATTATGGAGAACTTAGCACCTACCGCGCCACTTATTGTATATATATAATTTGGTATTAACATCACAGGTGTTTTCATTCAGAGAGTTTACTATACATACGAATAGCCTGCATTAATATCCAGCTGTCAAGACAACAGAAACTGCTCAGAGAAAGACCTCTTCCACATCCATCACTATATCGCAATCTCATCACACAAGAGAAAGAAGTTCCACAATCTGTCCAACCCATTAAAAAGAAAAGGGGAGGGGATGGGGGGCAGTAGAGCAGTGGAGAGGAATCTCATGACCCTGAAAAAATATTTGCAATTCTCCAGACTAAACACATAGGCCTTTATATCACATCTTTGCCCCTAGCATATGTAGCATAGAGTTTCAGCTACACTCAAATACAGCGTAATTCAAATTTACCTTGACTGTGCAAGGTATCACCTTTCAAGAAGCATTTAAATATTTAAGTGCCACTCAAACCTCTCCAGAGTTTTATAAACACTGTGCCTGGAAAATCTTCTTTTGTAGGCCAACAAGGAAAAAAGTGCAGAATATTTACATTTCTTAAGAGGTCAGTAAGTCTTTCTGCAAGAAGGATTATCTTGACACCTTCTCTTGGTGGCACCTCTGTCATTCAAACACAAGGAAAAGGTCATTTTTTCCCTCCAGCCATTTACAGCAATTTGTTGTATTTGGGCTAGGAAGTTGCATCCTTCAGCATCGATGGAGGAATCAGGCCTTCAGAGATGTAAATAGATGGGAAAAGCATGTCCAACATCATAATCTCTGACATGAAAGGGATTTATGGTGCAGGCAAGGAAAGCTGAAGGTACAAGATAGACACAGGTACATAAGCATCTTACTCTTTCTATCCTTTTTCCTACACATGGCAAAAGGATAAACATACACACGGCAAAAGGATTAATCAAAGACCATTTCCAAGTCCCCTGAGATGGTTCTCTAGTTATAGGCCTACATCCTCCCACCACGAAGAGGCTCACAGATGCCAAATTGAACAAGCCAATACAGATGGGAAACGAGCAGGGAAAGGCTGTCCTGTTATCCCCAGTTCTCCAGCAACTGGGACACATGTCTCTGACCAGAGCAAGACTCAGTAAGAAACCAGGGTACACTCAGAGAAGTGTAAAGCACTGTTTATTTTGCAACTGTGCCACAATATTACATCATCCGCCTTACCAACCAACATTATTTTGCCCCTAAATATCATTCCCTTACATGCTCAATTCTGTGGTTCAGTCTCAACAGTGGACATCCTTATCGAGGCGTAACTGCACTGCAGCTGCTATAGGAACTCCACAAATACTCCAAATAGACAGAAGCCCGAGTAATTCTTCCTCTTCTAAATACTCATTGGTTCAACTATATTTTCAGTGACATTTTCATTACTGTAATTATTCCATAAACACATTCTTAAGATTCTTGCCAGGGCTTTTCTTACACTAAGTGCTTGCATGTGTGTATTTTTGTTTTTATAATAAACTTTCCAGTGTACTTTCCTTCTGACTTCCTGATGATCAGGAATGACTGTCCTGAAGAGAGTTTTTTCCTTTATGAGCCTCTTCAGTAACACAGGAAATTATATCTGGATAAATTAACTCACCTTACCTTAATCAAGCCTCTAAACGCATCACTGCACACAAACATAAACTTCAGGTTGAAGTCTGAATACATAGCACAGGCCATTTCACAAGCCTGCAATTATGGATGCAAACAGGTACCCTACACTTTAATTCGTAGGCAAAGAGATCTCACCCAAACCACAGTGGGTATTGGGTGAGGCCCACAGATTTCGCCTAGAAAAACAGACAGCTGAGAGGAGTATAGTAGCGGTCCATAAAATCATGACCGTTACAGGGACATTATGATTGCTCTTCATTGTCTCTTCCACAGAAGAACTATGGAGGACAGCTGTTGTTCAAATTCTTTGAGTGGCTCTTACAGTAAGCAACAAAAGTTAAAAACACTTGAGAAAACCAAAATCTGTTTCAGAAATATATGTCCTATGTGCTAGAAGCTCTCCAGAGAAAACAGATAAAGTTCTGCTAGTCATAACAGTAGAGACGCTTTATTATAGCTCCTTTTACTTACGGGGGATAAGTGGGACTCAAAGCAACACGTGGCATTACAGAATGAGACTCAAGTCTCTCAACAGCTGCAAGCAGAACTTGATTTTTAAGGAGTTTAAAAGTGGTTAATCAGGTAGGAAGACTGTCCACACCATAGAAAAATGTATGAGAAAGTTATGAGAGCAAGCTGCAGAAAGATAGCCATATTGCAATTGCCATACTTGAGATCAGTTAAAAAGAAGAATGATGAAAAACATCTTATTGTCTGATTTATATCTTGAAAACAGTTGGACAAAAATGATCAGATTCTGATGAGCAACCACTGAGTCTACATAAAAAAACCAGCAAGCCCCCTAATTCCAGATGTTCTGCTCATTGACAGACTGAGCAGATAGTCCAGTAAGATATTTGGGAGGTCTCCACAGCAATTAAAGCTCTCATGTACACCTACGTATGAACAAGCAGACCTGGTACACATCTCCACGGTGCTTTTTAAAGATTCAATTTTTTTCACTCTTTCATCCCATGTAACTACTATTTCAGACATTTTAGGAAGTTAGTTCAGATCATACTCCACTGTTGTCCAAAAATAATTCAAACATAATGAAAAAAACCAACAAAAATTTTAGAACATTCACTACAGTCACTGGCAAGGGATCATTTGTAAAATACTTGAAAGTATATTGTGTTTTAACAGCAAACAGAGTATTTTTTGTTACACAGAGCCAAATAGAATTTCCTAGACTGGAAAAGGCCTTAAAGATCATCTAGTCCAATCTTCAACCTAACATTGAGAAGACCTTGATTAAACCACATCCGTCAGCACTTTGTCTAAGCAACTCTTAAATACCTCCAGGGATGGGGACCCAACCCCCTCCCTGGACAGGCCATTCCAACACTTGATAACCCATTCAGTAAAGAAATTCCTCCTCATATCTAATCTAAACTTCCCTTGGTGTAACTTAAGGTCATTTCCTCTATTTTCTCTTGTTCTATGACTTGTTTTTAAGGTTCTCAGGTAGTGCAAGGTCTTTTTGTGATGTGTGCAAGAGAGAAAATGACAACAACAACAATGCAGGGTGGGAAGAAAGAAGTAGCTAGAGAAAAAACAAGAGAAAAACCAAACAGACGGACAAGCCATTGGAAGTACCAGGCCTTTTCCTAACATTTATTCAGTTATCTCAACTACAGATTCTAGATGATAGAATCATTAAAGTTGGAAAAGATCTCTAAGATCATCAAGTCCAACTGTCAAGCCAACACTTCCATGACCACTAGACCATGTCCCAAAGTGCCACACTTACTCATTTTTCGAACACCCCCAGGGATGGTGACCCCAATACTCCCCTGGGCAGCCTATTCCAGTGCTTCACCACTCTTTCGGTAAAGAAATGTTTCCTGTATCCAATCTAAACCTCCCCTGGTGCAACTTGAGGCCATTTCCTCTTGTCCTGTCATCAGTTATTTGGGAGAAGACACTAACACCCACTTCTCCACAGCCTCCTTTCAGGTAATTCTAGAGAGAAATAAAGTCTCTATCAGCCTCCTCTTCTCCAGGCTAAACAATCCCAGCTCCCTCAGCCTCTCGTCACAAGACATGTTCTCCAGACCCCTAACCAGCTTTGTTGCCCTTCTCTGGACCTGCTCCAATACCTCAACGTCTTTCTTATACTGTAGTGCCAAAACCTGGACACAATACTGAAGAGCTTACAACCATCCATTGCAGCACTCCAGTCATGAGAGCCATCCCACCATGTTTCTGTGATGGCGACTATGTCACAGCTGTCCTGCTGCACTAGGGCTTCCAGCTCCTCCAGTTTGTTGCCCATGCTGTATGCATTGGTGTAGACACACTTGAGCTGGGCTATCGATTTCACTCCCAACACTGGCATACCTCCCTTAGGCTCAACTCTAGTGAGCCTGGTTTTATCCCCCTCCCCTTCAAGCCTAGTTTAAAGCCTTTTCCATGAGCCAGCTCCTGTGCAAGGATCCTTTTCCCGCTCTGAGGCAGATAAACTCCATCTGTTGCCAGTAGGCTCGGTGCCATGTAAACTTCCCCAAAATCCCATTGGTGGCACCAACCTCTGAGTCATGTGTTCATCAGGTGTGTTTTTGTCTGTCTTTCAGGATTCTTCCTGCCACTGGAGGGACTGAGGAAAACATGAGCTATGCTCCTAAGCCTTCAACTAATCGCCCCAATGCTCTGTAGTCCTTTTTAATTGCTTTTGGACTTCCCTCTAACCTCATCACTGCCAATCTGGTTAACTAAGAGAGAGCAATAGTCAGAAGGTGGCACCAGACCAGTTTCTTGGTGCCATCTCTAACCCAGGCCCCAGGGAGGCAGTAACTTTCCTGTGGGATGGATCTGGTTGGCATATGGGGCCAATGTTCTCCTCAGAAAGGAATCACCTACCACAGTGACCCTCCTTTTTGTCTTAATTGAAGTAGTCCTAAGGCCTGGGGGTGACTGACTCACCCTGGGCAACTCCCTGGAGGGACCTTCTTCTCCATCCTCATTTGCTTGTCCCTCAAGTTCCAGAGCCCCATCCCTGGTATGCAAGCGCAACTGGGAAGGCGAGGGAGGCTGGGAGGGGATTTGCTGCCTCCTTGAGGAAGGACCTATTTCCATTCCCCCATCTCTTAGGTCACCTCCTTCTGCCTGGTGGTAAGAGGGGAGGGGATCCTCTGCTTCTTGGGGAGCCTCCATCTACTGCCTTTGCCTCAGGGGGTGGCTCCACCAACCTATCTCCCTCTCACACTCCCTGATACTCCTTCACCTTTCCAATTCATCTTTCTGCTCTGCTACCTGTCTGAGCAGATCATCCTCCTGGTCACCCCACACATAAGGGTTACTTCAGCAGCCACCATCAGCTGCCAGCCACAGCACAGCATAGCTGCTCACCCAGCTGTGAAATGCCCCAGAAGAGCTCCTGGCTGGCCCTTTTCACCACAATTCCCTTCCCCAATGCAGACTGACCTGCACTGGAGATGGTCTCCTCAGGGAGTGATTTATCGTTACTTCCATTTCTATGTTAGTTTATTCCCCATCTTCCTCTCCCTGTATTTCGTATGGAAAATTCTTCCACACTGGAAAGAACTGTTAAAGAAATAATGACTCTTCTAACCTTTTAAACTGTATAGAACAGTGACTTTCAGTTATGGTCTCCATCACACAGTCAATAATAAGCTAGATTTGTACTTTGCCCATTGGTGGTCCTGAAAAGCCTACAGTGTGATGTCCTCCCCTTTGCTTCCTTTTATTGCCTTTGCAGAGGCATCTTCTGGGTGCTGTGGAACAGGTTCAGTCTCACAGAACCTGCCATTCAGCCCTCTCTGTATAACCTGCACGCCTCCCTTAACCCATGGTGATCCTTCTGAGACCTTGCAGTACAAAGAAAATTTCCCCGCTGTCACCAAGAGAAAACAAAAAAAACCCATGTGCAGTCCAAATCTCTTTTTTCAATAATTCTTCATTGCTTATTTAACTATATTTCTACTAATTTAATTTAATGTAACACCTCCCCCTAATAAAATGGTGAAGAATCAGTTATAAGTGAATAGAAAATTGAACTGCAGAAAGAATCGAAACTTCGAGTCGCATATGAATTTATAACACAAAAAAGGTGCAACAAATTTTACTTCTTCAAAAATGTTTCTGATAGTTCAATTATACAAAAAACTCGACTAAAATACATTGTTAATGTACTCTCTCTCTTCCAAGAGATCTCTACAAGCACTCACAGCCGTACAAACAGTAAACTCTGAGGTGCAACAGTTTATCATTTACTTTATTCTACAGAAGGATAGAGTATCAGACTATGTTTCAGAAACAGATGTAGTGATTTAATTTTTAATTGTTTACTACCCTCTGATATTGGATCACTTTAATTTAAAGACACAGGACTCATACACCAAGCTTGCTTGCTTCTCTTATTAAAAGCAGCACAGTGCCATCATTAGAATTAAACTTACTACCTAGAAGTCTAGTAATTTCCTCTTATAGCATCTATTAGTTTACTAGGGATGCTAAGTAGATTTGGGGGAGGGGATGAAATTGTTTCAGGAAGAAGAAGGAAACAAAGGTAGGGAAGAGAGTCGTTTAGAAATTGCATATTTTTGTTTTGTTTCCCTGATTTCTGGCATGTACTTGATTTCTGTGACATTGAAAGATGATTTTAAGCAGGTCAATGTTTCTGAAATATCTTAAGATATCATTTGGAAAAGGTTTCCACCATATATTTTCTTTTTCTGAGCAACACATAACTTTTCATTAACAGCTCTACCAACAAGGAGTGAGAAATATATAGACAGGGGAGACTGGAAAAATCAGCAGAAAATAACCATACAATTTTAAACAAAATTAATGCAAGCTAGTACTGGGAGAGGAAATCTGAAACATAAGGATTGAATACATGGGAAAACCTGGAAAAAGTAATCCTGAATGATTCAGAAGCAAAAATAAATACTAAGTGTGGCTGGACAGTAAGTGGAAATAACTTAGCCGCTTTTAGTCCAGAATCAATCACTGAACAGACTTTCAGCATTCAAAACTATTTAAGTAACTTTTTGTGCGAGCATATTCCACTTTATGGACCGCAGAGAAACTTCTCATAATCACAATGGCCTTAAGTACTTGCTATTGAAAGCATGCGATCAGTAATTTAAGGTGTTTGATACAGATTCTCACACTGTCTGGATAACGCCCAGTGCAACATACAAGTCTTTAAAAGCTGGCTGAACAGATGTTCCAATGTAAACAAATAGACTAGTTGAGATACTTCTGCAAATAAAGATGTATATGATAGCAAACTCTGCTCTTTGCTGATGCAAGTTTTGACTATTTATTTGCCTCTTCCTCTTTGCAATGCCTTTTTATATACTTCTGAAGGCTGTTAATGTTCCCCCTACAGTTTCTCTTTCAACTAATCATCCCAAGCTCATAGGTGAGAAGTCACAGATGTCTGAATTCTCTGCTATTAGTGCACATATTTTTAGAAGCCTGAAGTGAACCCTGGTCAGCACTGTGGAGAATATGAATATTTGTGTATGTAGGAGGACACTTTTTTGCAGAAATTGTCATGCTCTAAAATGTGCTGTGTCATGTGAACAAACAAATGTGAACAGAGAGAAGATGGTACCCCAGATACTCAGATAGTGAAGGCCAGAATTGGTCTTTTTTCAGCTGAAAGAAGAGAGTTTTCTTTCTCTGAATATCACTAATCTATGTATTTTATTCAACCTGTATTGTTAAGCACCAAATGAATGACAACTCATGAACAACTGATCAAACGGAATGCACTGAACCCATTTCACCACTGCGGACATACCAGTCAATGCTAGTTTCACTGGAAGTTGTTGAGCAAAATTTTCAATGCTCCAACTAAATAGCTTGGTGTTTAACACTCGGGAGAGATAAATTATGAGTGACCTCTCTAATGACTATTAAGCCATTCTGCATCAACCCACTACAGGACAGCTACATATGTATATGCATAGAGAAAACTATACACACACAACCCTCAACGCTAAATCAAATAAATACATGTAAATAATAATCAAAACCTCATATTTGTATTCATAAAAAGATCACAGATTCCTCTCTCATACCTATTATAATTTATTTGCAATTGTCTTTAGGAATGTGCAAAACATTATACCACAAAATGTTATTTGGGAGCACTGAGCAAGTTAAATGCTTATGTTCAGTAAACACCCTTCACCTTCCTTCTGTAGCCAGTGTGTACAGTACATATATTTTTAAATGACAGATTCAATTAGAACTTCATTCCCATTTTAATTACTAACCAATCTACAGATCACGACTGGTTCACAGCTCTCATTTTTAAGTAAATAAATTAATATATATGCTGGAAGTACCTCCATCAGTCAGTCACACTTGGGTTACACTGATCCTTTTCCTAAATATCCAAGCTTCAGTTAAACAAGAAAAAAAGATTAAACTTCTTGAGGACCCTCCTATTTCCTGCTTCTCACAAATCCAGAAAAAAACACGCTTAAGTAACAAGAGCTCAGATTTACACGAGGACTTCTGTTCTGATTGACAAGAAACATTATATAGATGCATTAATGTTAGCATTTTTTGGCAGAACTAATACAGAATCTAAACATCATGCAGCAATTCTGACAATCAGTTTTCCTTGCAGAGAGTGGTATTGCACACTGCCTCTCCAAGATTTGCCCTTTTACTAGTTTGGATTTTTTTAATGTGAGAGAGTCATAAATTTGCTAGCAACATTTTCAAACATTTAGCATCAGGGCTAAGACCCTTATTAGAAAAATAAAAAAATAAAAAAAAAAATTAAAGAGCACAATGTGCTCTCTAAAAAGAAAAATCTAAGAAAAATCAGCTACCTCTGAAGTACAGCCATATATGAATTCTCAGGTCATCTTGGAAAGCTGTGAATTTTTTTTAAAAGTTATGACAAGAAAAACAGGATCAGCAAATTTCTGGAGTGCAATCTGACATTGGCTCTGTCTTGTCTCTCTCTGTAGATTATTCCATAGTCAGAAGCTTTGATCAAGTCATTTCTGCTCTAGTTCTCATGAACTTCACCCTGAAATTTGCTGTTCCAGAATCACAAAGTTGGTCTACAGAGACATGGTTGGAAAGGCCTGATGGAAACTGGTCCTCATCACAATAAGGTCTTGAACTGAACGCCATGAAAAAAACAAAATAGAATAACTTTTTGCTAACTATTACCACACAGTGGTGATTTCTGTTACTATACTACTTCACACCTGCAGTAACAAGGGATGAGAAATTAAAATGTCTTTGTTGAGCTGAGGAAATGAATTTGAAGGCAAGAATTTGAATAGGAAGTGAGCGACAAAAAAAATGTAACAAATTTTAAAACAACCTTAAGCAAATTATACTTCAGACAACCTGACTAATTTCAAAACACATCCTAATTCTCCGGCATGGAAACAGTATGACAATGTCTGTACAGTCTTCTAGCAGTGCAGCTCATCTTCTGAGATACAAATATCAGAACAGCTCAGCACATGCGATCTTCTTGCTTCCATAAGACTAAGCAAATCAATTAATACGGGTATGTTCTTAAAGAAAAATTATGGTGAAAACCGGCTATGGTTCCAAACATTAACACAGTACATGTGACAATGTCCTCCCCATCCAAAACCACACATCATAAAAGCCTGAGAAAGACTGCAGTCATGGTATTTCCTTCACCACCAGAAAAGTACAAAGAATCCTGTGAGAAAGCTATTCCCATTGTTGTCGAATCAGATGGTATAAATAAGTATCTCTGACTTCAGCTTGACACGAAAAACTGATCAAGGACTTACCCCCAGAATTTCTCTGAAATGGTTAGATGAGGATTATCAGGCAAAGTTGTGACAAACAATGGCACAGACACACAGGTGCAGAAAAACAAGCTTGTCAGCATTTAACACCAAATTTCTCCTCCCTGAATGGTTCTATGTAGAGAGTTACCTCACCTTTGCTGAGTATGCAGATAGGAGCTGCCAAAACAGCAGCTGACTTGCCAAACAGTCTACTTCCTTTTGTAGTCAACCGTTTGTCTGATAGTTAATTTCTAAAGATCTATGGGAAAAACTGCTCTAGAATTGTTGCTGAGAAGCCTAACAGAGCTACAGAGAGCTGATTCCATTCATTTAGAAAAAAGCAAAGAAACCCCTCCCAACACACACACAAAACACCAAAAAACCCCACAACAAACCCCAAACCAAAACTGAACAAATAAAAAGCTTCTCTAATTGCCATAAACTCCATCTGAGATCCGTGGGACAAAATTACTTTGGCTTAGCACTTACTCAGATGTTAACAGTAACATACAAACATTGAACTGTTTGAGAAAAAGTAACACTTGGACACTCCATCCAGTCCAATGTAAATAGAAATAAATGCTTTAAGATATGAAGTGCCTTTGCATTTGGATGGAGCAGAAAGGCTTTCACATAACATGTTGTGCCGAGAGTTGAAGCTTCAGTAGTTCAGTTTGACTTTTCTTTTTGCAGCTGGCAAATCCTAACCAGATCCTAACCAGAAGAGTTCTTGTAGTTTTGTAAAATAAATAGCCCTGAACCGAGCATTCACAGAAATAAAACAATGTCAAGTTCTCTGTAAGTTTTAAAATTTGTAACACTAGGTTCTGATGTGCAAATGAAATAATAATCATTTTGATAAATGAAAACAAATAAATAAATAAAGAATCAAAGTATCAATTTGGGAACGCATGCAGAAATAGTGATGTGTCCT
>WEIS01003916.1:0-18959 GCA_013389965.1 Todus mexicanus | reverse complement strand
CCTGTACAACCATGACCCTGTGCGTTACCTCTTCCGCTGAACGTGCATCACAACAGCTACTCCAAGAGTCACCTTCCTGTGACGTTAGTCCTTGGTTACCTCCAGCCCTTTCTCCGTGCTACCTCAAAGAAAACTGAACCCAAGAAACTACCATTTATCCCTGTCATTTCTACACTCTGTTTTTACTGCTGCATATAAAGGTTCTGATAATTTCCAGCATGCAAAGTACCATGATTAGATTTTGCATTTTCATCCTCCCTATAAGTGTCACAATGGGGTCAGCGAGGCTCGGACTAACAGACCGTCAGAAATTGCCAACCCAAGAAAGCCCCAACAGGTACGATTCACTGTCTGGTTTTATTATCGCCTTGTACGACACTAGGGACACTTCATAATGGGAATGTTCAGTCCACCCTGATACAAACTGGGAATTCCTGTGGTGTTGTTGACAGTCAGAGTCTCTCCAGCTCGCCCCAGCTGTACACAAACACACGCAAAACGACCGAGAAACGCAAAGCATCGAGTATTGCTGCGTACGTACGTGTCTTGCTGCTTTCTTTGGCACTGGCGATACCTCGAGGATTTCAATGATATACAAATGGTGCTTCTGTCGCAGCCACAGGTTCCCATTGCTATCTGTCAGATACTGCAAAACCAACAGCTTGAACAGGAACTCGGGAATTCCACTTTGGACCTGTCGCAGGAAAGGACACAAAGGCATTTCCTCTATTTACCCATCATGGAATCGTGGAAGAGTTGGGGGCGAAAGGGATCTCTGGAGATCACCTCGGCCAACCCCCCTGCTCAAAGCCGGCTCAGCTAGAGCAGGTTGCCCAATACCACATCTGGGTTTTCACCAAGGTCAGAGACTCTACAGCTTCTCTGGGCAAACTGTTCCAGAGTTCAACCACCTTGGTGGCAAAGAGTTCTTTAGGTTCCTTACACAACAATTAGGAGACACATCCCAGTGAAATGGCTAAGAAAAAAAAGAAGCCTGAAAGAAACAACTTCTGCAAGGATCCACACAGAACTTCCAGGACAAGGTAGAAGTGCGTGGGATGAACTTACTGAAGAGGTGACATCAAAATGGAATATCATGGGCTTTGTCTGGTGTTTTCGCTTCAGAAAATGCAGCAGAGATTTGAGCACTTTGTCTTCATCCACTTGTGGTTCAATTAGCCTGACAGTTTTCAGAAGCTTTGTGTGGTCAGGGTGCTGCGCTTGCAGCCTCTCGTGGAGCCTCTTCACATACAGAGATTTCCCTGTTACCATTAAAAACACCAAAAGAATTAAAGCCACGAAAATCAAATACATCATACTAACATCACCATAAAAAGAAGGAAGTTGAATGCTTAAGTACCCTATCCTGTGAAATCTTTGAACCTTCCTAAAAGGCACTCCAGAGGGATTCCAGAAAGGCATTCCTGCTGCTTAGCTCACCCAAAAGACCGGCAGACCGGGAGAGCTAGAGCTCTGCACCACCAACTTCTACCAGAGCACCACAGCAAAGGAACAGGATAAGAACGCAGCTGACAGAGTGACTCTTCCCCAGGATTTTTTTGGTGAGCTGCAGCTCAGGAACTCTGACAGCACCTCTGTGTTTGATAGCACTTGATGGATATTTCTCTCATGACTATATCTAATCACTTTTTAAGCCTGTGTAAAGCTTTGGGTTCCACAGATTAACTAAGCACCGTTTGAGAACCACGTTCTTTGTTTGCTTCTCAGCCTGCCAAGTAGTTTCACTTAGCGTCCTCCAGCTATTTGCATCAAGAGACAGCCGATAATTGTCTCCTACGCAAGGAAACCAGGCAGGTTCACAGCCCTTGGTCCATCTCACATATATTTTCCTGCAGGACTATTTTAACCCCAGGAGGTCGGACTCATCCTAGCCAGCATTAGCAAGTTTATGTTAATGATGCAAGTCATTAACAGATGACTTACAAGACGAACCACCTCTAGAGACACCCACCTCCGCAGACAAGGTGAGCTGTCCTTACAGCTTGCACCTCGCACCACTGACTGTAGTCTGATTCATTCTTTTTGACTAGATGCTCACGACTAGGACACAAAACCCAGCAAGGTGACCCCCACCATGAGGCATCTTACCCACACCAGCTCGTTTGGAGGACACAATCCCAACACACATATTGTCCTTGAACACGGAAGCAGCTGAGCTCGAAGGCTGAGCGACTCTGTAGTGATGCTGCAGGTACTGCTGGATTTCAGCTAGCGGCCTCTGGGGTATCATGTGCACTTTGTACTGGCTGAAAACGGAGGGGATGTAGCTGTGCTCCCTCTCGCAGTTGCACAGAATGATGAGGCGATAGGTGCTGCTGTAGCCTTGCAGGCGCTGGAACAGCTCCTCTGCTCGGCAGCTGACGTCGTAACTCAGTTCATCCGCGTACAGCATGGTGTAGATTTTCTCTCCTCCGTGGCAGGGAATGAGGCACCTCCTGAGGAACAGCCCCACTTGCTCCGCACTGGTCTGAGGAGTGCACAGGAGAACTTCGTCGAACGTGGGCAGGGGCTCGCTGGGGCTGTTCATGTAAATAGCCAGGGCAGATGTGAGCACCTCAGAGCGAGGGCACGTGATGAGGTTGGGCTGACCAACGCACAGGAGGTCCCGTGGAAAGTCTCGCGTGACGCGCTTTCTCTCCCAGCTGGCCAGGTTCTCCAGCCAGCCACCAAGCGTATCAATATCCAGGCAGTTGGGAAGGAAGGCGCCCATGTTGTGCATGTAGCACTCCCAGATGTGTTCCAGCTGTGCAGTCAAGTCCTTCTCTCCGTCCAGCATCACTTGGAAGTCAGAAACAGCCTTCCTTGAGCTGGGAGGCACCTTGCCACTGGAGGCATTAAGGACGTCCTGCTCGGTGCAGTTGTGTTTTAGGAATGAAAGCATCATCAGGGCGTCCTGGCTGGGCGTCTCCTGCCCCAGCTCCGTGCACAAATAGACCAGCTGCTCAGCCGTGTAGTAGTTCAGGTAGAAGTGCTCGGACCGTTTTTCATACATGAAGCTCTTCCAGCTCTCCAGAAAGCTCTCCATGGTCTTGCAGAGGCCTGGGAGCAGAGCTGCCATGTCCCCTTGCCCTTCTAGCTCCGGGATCAGTCCCAAAGAGAAGTCTATAAGAACACGCGATTCTCTTTCGGCTGCACAATACACGTGGGCGAGCCAGGAGCGGAAGAGCATGTTCCCAGCTGAATAAAGGTCTATAAAGGCCTGGGCAAGTCTTTGGACATTGGAAAAAATCTGTGTGAGGACAGAAGAGATATATATATATAAAAAAAAAAGCTGATTTACCAAGACAAATCCCAGTCACGAAACCACAGGGAAGACTTGCAATCAGAACAAAGGTTTTGGTCCCAGCCCAGGCGTGTCAGGCCTTGTACAGTGACAAAAGACTCCCCCTGGCTTTCTAACAGCAGTACCCCCAGGAAGCCAGTAAGGAATCCCCAGCTTACAATAACATAACTCTCCCAGCCAGGAGCATCCCCAGTGCAGCCGGAGGACGAGGCGGTGGGTCCACTGTCCAACCTCCAGCTTAGTTTCAACTCAACAGGGAACCAGAGAGGCAGGACCATCTATCTGCCCGCTACCCTTCCTCCCCAGCAGCTCAGCTGTAAGCCACAATCTTCAAAGCCGATATTCAAAGCAAAATCCAACCCCAACTTCAACATCAGTAACCCACGGGGTTTGAAATCTGACCTCGGAGAACTTCTCCACCTCCAAGCCTTGCTCTCCCTTTGCCGACATGAGCATCAGTTTGTTCTGCAGTTCACGGAGANGTCCACATCCATGTCGTTCTCCCCAGCAGAGATGGACGCCAAGTCTACAAACACCTTCAGCTCATTTATATCTTAAGTGAGACAAACACAGGAATGAAACAACAAATGAGGCGGCTTTAGCACAACTCCACATCACCACCTTTTACTGAAAACACCGGAGGCCTTTGAAGAGCATCTCCTGTGCAACTTCCCTCCACCCAACAACTTTACTGGGCGTGAAGGACATTCTCAGCCCTGGCTTTTCCCTGCATTGCCACGAGCAGCAGCTCCAGACAGGATGGGAACAGCGGGATGGGTGAGTGTGTGCACGCCAGACAGCAGAGCTGGCAGACACAGCCGAGCAGAGCGCTGCCACCCCACGAAACGGACACCTCTGTTGGCAAATACAGTCTGAACAGAACGGGAGCAGCTATTAGACCCCTCTGTCTGAGCTCAGCTATGGGGCAGGGCAGCCACTGTGCACTGCATGAGACTGCAGAGCATGGGCATGTCCAAAGGGAGAGCTTCACGGCACATTCTACACCAAAATCCCCAAAGAGATGCTTGTAACTACCAATACCAGAAGCTGTGAAGGCGTAAAGCAGATGGGTCAGGGACGTGGCGTTCCTTCTGTCCCCACACAAACAGCATCCCTTCTAGTACCGTTATCTGCCTAATTCCTGGGAGAGCAGCACACACCTTTCAGAGCTTCTCTGACCCAGCAGACAAACTCCTTCTGTTGGGCCAGCTCCCTCAGACACGCCCGCCGGGTCACAGTGATCCCCTGCAGCAGTCTCTTGGCATTCATGAGCTCAGGGCTGATGTAATCCAGCTTTTGTGTCTTGTACGATTCAAGCTTCTCCGTCTACAAAACAAGCGCAGACAAACATTCAGGCTGGAAACAGGGAACACAACTCATTCTCCAGCAGGGAAAGGAAAGCCCTCTGCACAGCCACCCCCCAAGCAGAGGAATTCCACCTTCTCAGGAAGGAGTAGACAACAGCACTTCATTTGAACACTTAATTTTTCCAGCTCAAATAAGCATTTTGGGACAGGGAATGGCTCTTGGGAGACTGGGACAGACTCGAGGAAGGTTCAGATTTACCCATGCTGTCTAGCCAACGCCCTGGCAGTACAGAGCTGAAGAGATGGATACTTACTATGTCTAACATGTTTTCCAGAACACTGAAGTCACCAGAGAGGTTTAAAATCTCTTTGACATTGGCAATGATCTTCGCAACATCAAGAGTTAAATGCATTTCATGGTACTGCTGGATCTGCTGAACTCGCTGATCAACCCAGCCTCCATCTTCTCCAGGTCTAAGCTTACACATGATATTTAGTTCCGATTTTATATCTTCAGGATGATTGGTGAATTCCTGAAAAATCGTATCAACTGCAGAAAGTGTGAGAGCTCCAGATCTGAGATCATCGTACAACCTTTCATAGTTCTCAAAACAAGGAGAGATAACACATCTCAAAACATCATCAAGGTCCATTGTGGCGGCGTCCTCTTCTAAACTTCCATACTCGTCTCCTGAACTTTCATCCTCCTCTACCACCTTCTGCGCTGCCTCCTCCCAGAACTGCTGGAAGATCAGGCTGTCCTTAAGAGCATGCATTTTCTGGGCAAATTCTTTCAGCTCTGGGCTCAGGCTGTAGTAGGTCTGGAGGGGTCTCTTTCCCACATCCACAACCTTATTTAGTCTTTTCAAGTGAAGATCTTCCGAGTGTTGAGACATCAATTCACCTACATCCACTTTAAAACAGAGAGACGGGTCAGAGAGCTCAAGAGCCTATGTCCAGTTTACTTTGTCTAACTGGCCCAGTCACAGAATGCGCTGGGGCACGTGGACCCCTACAACATCACTTGATGGGTAAGCACTCGCTCAATCCCTCAAACGCCCTGGGTTTCCTTCCCTCACCCCCCATCCTTACTGTGGTTTAGAATCAAGCCTGCTCACAAAGCTTAGCGTTTCTCAAAGGAAATGATGCTTTCTGGAGCTGCCACTTTGCAGTTGCTGCCCCGGAGCAATACCTTTCACAGCAGCCTGCACCTTCCTGCACATGCTCAGAAAGGTTCCTATTGCTTTCCTCTCTTCTTTGAGAAGCATTACTTCTTCCTGCCTCCTCCTCTGCAATTCCTTCAGTTCCGTCTGGAGTAGCTTCTTTTCTTCGCCTGGCAGGTGCTGATGCTCTGAAAGGAAACACACCTGTAGTCACAACGCAGACCCTTTCCACCCTCTGCGCCCGTAACTCAGGTTTGGATCTGCAGAGTCAAACATCACAGTGAAACGCAGACAGCCAAGCGGAGCTGGGAGCTCCACACAAAGGACAAAGCCAAGGGCAGCGCTGCTAACTGCTGAAGCACCTCATTCGCTGCAGGAGGTTAATGGAGCAGACCTCTGGTCACGGCCACGGTGCCCCAAGCCAATGCCAGCTCTGAAGGGTGCTCTTACTTATCTCCCAGATACAGGTGAACTGCTTCTCGTGCTGGAGAATCTCCTCCAGATGTTTCAGAAGGATACACCCTTTCCGGAGGTCCTCGGTGATGCTCGTAAGCACGGAGTCTGCTGCGGCCATGACATTCTTTGCTTCATCTGTTAGTTTTCCTAGGAGATTTGCGTCTGTTCCTGTTCCAGAAACAAAGCATGTAAAATCTAGGTCAGTCCTGCCTCACAGAAACTAGGCACAACAGTAACTGTTCAATGTCAGAGTCCTTCCACTTCCCATTTGAATCCTCACCCAAAGGCCTGTGAACTCATCACACCACTCTCCAACCCCTCAGGTTCTCCTGAGCAGAAGCAGCGAGGATCCGAGCAGAACAATTCAGAAACCTTCCCATGGAGAGCCCATACCCCAAACCCACTGAGGAAAGAAGTCATGTCGATCCACCTCTGCTTTTGCACGTAGCAACAACTTAGAACTTCCCAGAGAGAGAAGTTACGTTCTACAAACCCGCTTGACCTACGGGTTCAGCAGTGCAGTACAAATCCTGCTCAGCACAAGAGGAATACAGGTTCCCTCCTCCTGAGCCTTTCCTCTCCAAAACCAGGCTGAATCCTCGAGCTTTGATACGGGGAATTAAACAAGCACAGGACAACTTCTATATATTTGCTGCTCTGCAAAGTGGGACCGGTGAGGCAGAGAGCGGCTTTCCACAGAGTCCTATAAACACAACGAGCAGACGTACTGTTAAAGCTGAAGACGTGTTTGATGTCAGGCCATGTAAGCACATGGTGCAAGATCTCGTCAAAATCACCCTCGGCCTGCTCAGTCTTGATCGGCCACGACTTCACAATGATCATCGACACAAGCTGGCTGAGCTGGCTCAGGTTGGAGGCGGGAATCTTCTCAAGGAGGTTGCTCTGAGTCTGCACAAGACATACAAGAGAGAGGGGAGGAATGTCTCGGTGCTGTGGATTACACCGCGGCCGGCTCTGCCTCGGGATCAGCGCTGATGTCAAGAGGTCACACCTCCGGTACCGAGGCGACTCGAGGTGCTGAGCAACACGAGCACTGACAGGCTGAGCACACAACTCTCCTCCACCACAAGGCCCATCCCTGTGCTGCGACACAGGACACCTACACAACGGGAAACCTGACTTTTCCTTTTCCCACCTCAAGGGAAAAACACAATACCTGGCAAGCCGCAGTCACAGCCTCTGTGGCACAGTTACAGAAACACCAGGCGATGGAAGAGTCAAGGTGCGTAAACCTGTGGTGCTGACAGCAGTAGACTAGGATTTGGTTGGCTGGAGGCTCCTACAGGGTGAAAGAGATTTATCAACATTTCCAAAGGGTTTTGTCTGAAAGCACAAAGGAGCGCTGCTATTAAGATAATAAAAGGAACTAAGCCAAAAAAAAAAAAAGAATCTAAGTTTTCTAGTGGAGCCAAGCATCAGCCCATATACTAGGGCCTGGAAAAGAGATGGAAAACAAATGTTGGGAAAATCTTTTAGATTGTTTCTAAAACCTGCAATTGCTCAATATCCATCTCTGCAAGCCAAGCCCCCTCTCTCAGCCTGGCCCCAGAGCATGCCCTGCAGTCCTCCCCCTACCTGCTGAATTCTTCTCTCCAGATCTTCAAGTAAAGTCTTCCTCCACCTCGCAGAGAATGGTTCATCTGGAAAGACGATCTTCACAAATTCATTCCAGGCCTGCAGGAGAGAAGCAAACAAACCCCAAACACTGAGTGCTGAGATTTAACATTCGCGTAAGGGAATGTAAGGAACTATGCTGAGGAGAGGCCCCCGCTCCTCACCCAGCCAGCGCAGCTACGGCTCCTGGCAAAGAGCCGTTAGACTCAACACTAGACGGTTAAGCCGCAGTAAAACACCTTTTTATTCATATTGTTAGAAGATGACAAACCTGAAGTTCCCAATGAAAACGGAACGCCACGTGATCCAGGTATTCTTTCAGTAACTTCTCATTTAAAGCATTTCGGAACCAGGTCCGAGTGTCTGTCAGAGCTTGAGAGAATATTTTTACCACTGGAACTTCCTGCACAGCATCTCCTGCAGCCTGCCACACACATGGAAGAAAAAAAAAACCCAAACAGAAGAGTTCAAGCAGGAGAACAAGGTACAACTGATTTAAATCAGCCTTTCAAGAAGAGAAGGCCTAAATGCATCAAAAGACATGCCCAGCGACAGAGACCCACCCACTGCTTGAACCACAGGTGGAAGGAGGCTGGGAAAATGCAGCCCAACAAGCACCTTGTGCTTAAGAATACTTATTCCAGGGAGTAAAGGCAGCATATGTTTAAGTGGGGAAAAAAAACCCAGACATGAAACAAAACCCATGATGGTCAACCTGGGCATTTGGCCTTATTTTCAGTAAGAATCATCAAAACCATTAAATGGTTTCACAACTTCTTCAGAGTAACGTGATCCTGGTTAATTTAAGAGTACTAAATTTTCCAGACCAACAACAGATACGACCTCGATCCAGTCTGGTGTGTCAGTTTTGTAACCCTTCTATTTATCTCACTCGTATCCACCTACAAAGGGTTCCTCGGTACTCACTGCTGGCGGCTGAAGTTCGGCAANCCCTTCACCCCTCGGCTGCCAGAAGACAAACCTTAAGACTGCTCCCTGAAGAGTCAACATTCTCTAATCTGTAAGAGACACCTTGAAGAGTAACTAACAAATCACTGGAGAAGTTTTCTATGAATTCCGCCAGGCTCTCCAGGGGCAGCACACAGATCCAGGACTTGACCAGAATCTTATCAAACTCCATCAAGTATTTCTTCTCTTTCATTAGTTGCAGGAGGCTCCCCCTGGAGGGAAGACAAAACAAAATCTTCATGTTTTTGAGGCAAAGAGCTTGTCCAAGCCCCCAGACGACTCTTATTTTTGCTCCTGTGCTTTTTTCATTTACATCTGAACATCAGCAGAAGACCTCAAGACCCGGTGCCTGCAGCAGCATCAAACTACCGAGCAGAAGCACTGAAGGAAAACAAACTCCAGGCCTTGCTCAGATTCTGCACAACACACTACCACGAGCTGCTTCGACTCGTGCCAGGCAGCCGCAACTGTGCAAGCCTCTCCACAGACACAGAGCGAAGGGTGAGTTGTGTCTGAAAGGTCGCCCACTGCACAGCTTTGTGCGCACCATCAGCTCTGAGCAGCCAACACATCTGTGTCCACGTACCCCAAATACCCACCAGCAACACGCTACTGTTATTATTTTTCAAAAACAAGGGAGAAAAAAAGAACAGAGATAAAGTGAAGTGATCGCCACCACTGACAGTGTCGAGGCACTGGGTATAACAAGCAACTCTGGGAAACTCACTTATCTTGCTTCTTCCTTGCTTCAGCAAACGTAAGCCCTTCCAGCCCGGCCCAGGTGTCCTCTTCCGCCAGCTCAAGGTCACACTGCACAGGAGGACCAAAGAAATGCAGAAGGGGAAGAATCCACACCCACTGGCCTACTTGGTGTTCAAGGCATCTCTGGCACAAGTCTATCAGGTGAAGCTGCAAACTACAATAATAAAAAAAAATAAATACCAAACCAACCACGCAGTGAAAGAATAACTTTTTACAGGGCTCAAGAATGGTGGCAGGAACGCTACATCTCAAACTCGCTATGTGCCTTCAAATAACTTCTGGTTACTATTTCAGCTCAATCTCATCTTCATTGAATAGCACATACAGTGAAAGTTCACGAATCAAAGCTGTGATCTTCCTTGAATCTCTTCACACAAACTCTGCATTAGTCCTGCTTCGAGCAGGAGNAAATAAATACCAAACCAACCACGCAGTGAAAGAATAACTTTTTACAGGGCTCAAGAATGGTGGCAGGAACGCTACATCTCAAACTCGCTATGTGCCTTCAAATAACTTCTGGTTACTATTTCAGCTCAATCTCATCTTCATTGAATAGCACATACAGTGAAAGTTCACGAATCAAAGCTGTGATCTTCCTTGAATCTCTTCACACAAACTCTGCATTAGTCCTGCTTCGAGCAGGAGGTTGGAACAGAGACCTCCAGAGATCCCCTCAGATCTGATTTGTCTCTAACACTAGAGCCGAAGCCCTTTATTGTTTTATCCCAGGCTGCTGCGCTTGCAGCAAAACCAGCCCAGTTAGTTACCGTGCAAGCGCTCCAGGAACATACATACCACGTAACTGCTGCAAAAGCCTCTTCGATGTGATGAAGCTCATCCAGCACAGCTTGTTGTGGCACCTCATCCAAGCACAGGAGGCTACACAGGCCAGCCAGAACTTCTTCCGATGTTGGAAGACTGTAGAAATCAACTATCGTGAGAATGGTGAACCCCAGCGCTAGTTTACTTTTTATTACTACGTTCTCCTGTGACACTTCTCCATCTGCTGGTGCAAGGAAAGGACGAGCCATTTTCTCCATGTAATTGAACAGCACGTGATTCACCTGGGACAAAGGGAAAAACAAACCAACCACAGTGTTAGTTCCCTAACAAGCCTCCTTCTTCTGAAGCCGTTTTCTTCTACTGGTTACAGAGAAGACACTTGATAGTCCTGTGCATCCCGTGGCACCACGGTGGTACTGGGACACAGGCACACACGTGGTACTGGCCATCATCAGAACATCAGGTGTGGCACCCCCATACCTGCGCTGGTTTGGTGCCACTCTGTGCCACCAGCTGCCACCACCCAGCTACTGCTGCACCTTCCCATGCCCGGCAGAGCTGGGGAGCATCAAGGGAGCAGGGCAGATGTTGGGAAGGGAACTGGTGAGCTGAGCAGTTGCACACACATCGCCACCTTTGTACGCTGCAAGCAGACTCCAACTTCCCAGGGGAGTCAGGCTTGGCTGGGAGACAGTGAAGAGATGGAGATTGCCATCCCCAAAAGCTATTCTGCAACCACGTCCAGGGGTGCTCAGTGATACCAAAACTCCCCTTCTGCAGACCAACACCGGTGAGCTCTGCTGAGCTGGGCGGGTATTGCCACCTTGTGGCCTCTCCCACATCACCAGGAGGAGGGGGGCTGTGGAGAGGCAGGAGGGAGCAGCCCTGATACCGCTCTGAACTCCCCAAAAAGGCAACTCGACATTTCTTATATATTTCATAACTGCACCAGGGAAGAAATTTAGGACTCCAGAAGGCCTGTCTGCATCACTGCTTGCAACTGGACCAGGACGAGCTTGTCTCGAAAGTAAAAGCTAGGTTTGGAGTCAAAGACAAGAGCGGATAAGTTGGTGACAGTGACTGGCAGCAGAACTGAAGGGCCAGGCTTAGGAAATAAACATCCAGGCACAAAACCAACTCAAGCAGGAAGTCACCACATCGTGGCTCTGCTGCTGATTGCGGGGGAGAGGCAGAAGGGCACCTAATTGCAAAGGCGTGACTGAAGCTCCCACAGCAGCCACCCCAAAAGGATCCCCCACACACACACACTGGTTCAGTCACACACAAACTTCTTGACTGAAAAAACAAAATTAACCCAACAAGGTCCATATCAAAATTCATATTCTGTGTTCAGTAGCTGAAAGTCCATTTTCTAGTACCCGTTAAAAGAGAACAGGTTACCTGCTCCGTGCCAAAGTTCAGTTCTCTCCATGGCAAGACCATGCCATCAAATACACGTGGGTTTGCTGTCACCACGTAGAACTGTCGCAGCTGACAGAAGAAGCTTCTCAGGTTGTTGGGACTCCAGGATCCAAGAATGCTGAAGATATTTTCCAACATAACATTCGCAGCTATTATCTTCCCTTGCACCACGTCCTTGTTCTGATCGCGAGAAATGTAGTTCCAGGCGTTTTTCACGGCAGAAGGCGCTGCGCACACGATGTCGTCGTACTGGTGCCACTCTAGAACCAGCAACGCAGATGAGAACAGAGGAAAGCAACCGTCTGAGAAACAAACGCACATCTGCGCGGGCCTTCTCATCCAGCCATCCACAGAAATACCCATTCAGTTCCCAGCTTCAGGCAGTGCTGTCTAATAACACCAGTCCACACCACGTCACCCCACCAAAACACACGGATCGTCCCAACACACAGATCCGGTCAGAAAAGCTCACCTCCATTGTTGAGCAATTCGCTCTTTATGTACAAGCAGCGATTCACGTGATTGCGTATCAGCGCGCGCTTGTAAATAAACTCGTACGCCCCGTCACCAGAGGCAACCCAGTATTTGTAAGGAATGTTTTTATCCAGAACCGCTTTTGCCAGAGTTACGGTGCCTTCGATGAGGTATCCGTGTTCTCCCAGGTGCCTGGGAAACACAAAGCACAGCAAAGGACACGTCAGCTGATCCCGATACTTCCTCTTCCATGCGTCGCTCCATTTCTAATGGGAATGGTGATTATTCTCTCACGAGGAAAGTTTCGGAGTAGTTATCTCCGCTACGAAAACCCTTTGTAGCAACGCCCACCTCTGGACGTGAAGCATTAACTGAAGCACCACCTTGCATCCCATTCTCCAGAGCCAAAATACCCCCATGCCACGGCGTGACTCAGGAGGGTACTCACCTGGAGAAGTTCAGCTCGCAAATGTTGTCCTTCCAGTTTGTGTAGGAAGGAATGCCCTCGGCCCTGATGAACACTTTGTGGATCTCAGGGTTTACTTTGAAGTCTTTGGATAATATTGCATGGAAATAGACTGTAACACCATTGCTTCGGCTCACCGAGCTACAAGAAAGAATCAGAAGGCAAATAGAAATAACTCTAATTTTTTATTTTTAAACTGCACAAATCGAACCACAAACAGGATTTGAGCCACTAGCTTACTGGACACAAGACCCATAAGCTCTGTCAGCAGCTCGCTGCCCCTGATGCTACCCAGGCCTAGTGCAAAAAGGACAAACAGGTTCCTAAAGGCAGCACAAAATGTTCTGGCCACACGCATCTGGGTGTCTGCAGCGGGAAACCAACAAACACCTCACCCAGCAGAGTCACCCAAAACAGTTACGCTTCATCCCTCTTCCAGCTCAGGCACATCAAGCGCAACAAGTGATACCAACCACAACAGCTCCTCACACCAACAACCTACAGAGTTCTGTGCGTGATCCACGGGTTGCTCCTACGAGTAAGAGACAAGAGGGCACCCTCTCTTTTCTTATTCACCAGGTACTCAAAAAGGCTCCAGTCCCAGGTGTCCCACATCACCCAGCACACGAGCGGCGCTGCAGCTCCCCACTGAACCCTGGCTCTTCCACAGGAGCAGCAGCTTACCTCGGTTTTATGGCAATTCTATCTCCACATATCCCAGATACCTGCAGACCTCAGCACTTCAATCCCCTGCCTCAGTCTGGAGCCCGCTAGTCCTCCTCACACCGAATCCTGTGTGTGGAGAGCACTGGGGCACAGCAGGGGTGTCCTCACCTTTCTTTAATCTTATCCACAGGTTTCTGGTTCTTTTGTTGCTTTTTGTCCTTGCGAACGCCTGTTCCAGCTGAAGGATCATCCTTTGCAGCAACCTCAGATTCTTTGCTCTGATGTGTCTTCTCCGTTACTTCACGCGCTCTCTCCCCCGGGGTCGTCTTTTTCTGCTTCGTGTCCCCATTCTGCGATAGGAAGACAGGCAACGTCTAATTAAAGAGGAGACCCTGGAGGGACACCTGCAGAAACACCCGACATCTCTTCAGACACCCGGCAACACCCAGAACTCCCAGCAAACCAGCTGGCTTTACACTTCTGGAAATGCTAACCCCTCACTGACAGAAAGCTGCTGGTTAGGGAAAATAACCCTGGGATTGCAAGAGGAATCCAGCCCAAACACACCGGCGAGAAGTCAAGTCCATGAGCCACAGGTCTCCAGAGGATGGAGAGTAAAGAAAACGAAAGATAATCAACAGCAAGGCACAGCTCAACAGGTCTGACCGTGAGTGGAGCACAGGCACCTGCAAAGCACAAAGGTCCCGTCCCAGCAGATCCGACAGAGCTCCCTGGAGGAGCTGGCTGGAGAAGAGGCAGGTTCAGAGCTCCCGGGGTGCTGAGCATCCACTCAGCGAGAGCTGTGCTAGAGCAGACACAGGGGAGAGCAAAGCTCCCAGGGACACTTCCTAGCGCTCCTTACACTTCCACCCCACATCCCCAGCCTCCTGGTCTTCAGCTTCACCGGCAGCACAAAGGGAAGCTTTGCCCAACTGTCCCAGTTTCAGCTGGAACACAGTTAATTATCTCCCTAGTAGCTGGTGCAGGGCTGTGCTTTGGATTTCATGGGAGAGCGACGCTGATAACCCACCGATGGGTTAGCTGTTGCTGAGCAAGGCTTACACCAGGTTAAGGACTTATCAGCTCCTCGTGCTGCCCGGCTAGCGGAGGCTGGGGCTGCACAAGGAGCTGGGAGGGGACACAGCTGATCCCAAACTGGGCAGAGGGATGTTCCAGATCATAGGATGTCATGCCCAGTACATAAGCTGGGGGAGCTGGCCAGGGGACAACACCGCCTGGGAACTGTCTGGGTGTCGGTCAGCACGTGGTGAGCAACTGCATCGTGTGTCACCTCTTTTGTGTGTTCCATTATTATTATTCTCTCTTCCCTTTCTGTCCTATTAATCTGTCTTTACCTCAGCCCACAAGTTTTACCTTTTCCCCACCAGCCAACAGCTGCATGGCGTTTAATCGCCGGCCAGGTTAAACCACATCAACTCAACCAGCCACTCACTGGAGCTCTCACTCACACGCTCACCTGGGAGGTCGAGGAGCTCGCTTTCTGTCGGGTGTCTTGTTTATCCTTCCCAGCACACGAGCTCTTGGCTGCACCGGGGGTCTTTGTGTCTTGACTTCCACGTTCAGCTGCAGGTTTACTTTTAGGTGCTCCCTTGCCAGGAGATAACCCGGAGGAAACGTTTGGTCTCCCTTCTTTTGAGGCTGGTTTCTCACTGCTACCCGAGGACTGAGAATTTGGTCTGGTTTCTGGAAGCTGGCCAGCATCAGGGGCACGACTGGCTCCTTCCACCTCGCTCCTGACGGGTTCTCCACGCTCTGTGGCATTTCCATCCCCTGCCTTCTTTGGGGCTGCGGAGCTCGGCGATGGGGCAGCCGCATCGTCTGTGCTGCTCTGCTTTGGTGGAGCCTTCACGTCAACATTCTCGTGACTGCCATCAGCAACTGCTTCCAGGCTTCCAGCTTCTGCTCCCGAGTGACCCAGCGCCCCACCATCACCAGCACCCCCTATGGCGATCTCACCACCCTGGGGTTGGGTTTCTTGTGCAATAACACAGGTCTCGGGCAAGCCTGTGGTTGGAGCTGGTGTTGGGCCTGGAGGAGGCAGAGAGCCCTGCCCCCTGGAGCTGGAAGGACCCTTCTTTGATTTATTCCTCTTCCTTTTATAGAAGGGAAAAAAAAAAAAAAAAAAGGAACAATACAACGTGTGTTTATTCATTGTCAAAGAGAAATTCTTTGTCACCTCCTCCACTGCAGCTGGTACCAGCATCCTGCTGCCTGGGTTAATGGGGAACCGCCAGGACGAGAAGGGACAAGACCAGCCACCACCCTCTGCAGAGGGTGAACTGCCAGCGACTCCTGAGAATTCTGTTCTTGGAGCATTCCAGGCTCCCAGCAGGAGCACAGAGCAGCCGGAGCTGAGCTCTGTGCCGGTTCCCTCCGTGCAGCAGAGGTTCTGCCAGGGGCAGCCACGCGTCAGCTGCCCGTGTGCGCAACGCTTCAGGTGAGCAAAGACACCCACCCTCCACCTGGGAACACCGGCAGCAGCAGCAGCAGCCAGCTGCAGGCCAAAGGAGCTCGTGGGGCCCCAGCCATCGAGACAGAAGAGAGAGCAACAAGTGCCCAGCTCCTGCTGCTCCTCAGCACAACAAGGCCTCACCTTCTGCGACTTCTCAGAAGAATCACTGGTCACAGGCTGAGCTGCAGCCTCGGAGCTGTTGCTCGGAGCTGTTACACCCTCCAGCAGCGATGAAGCTTCCTCCTCCTCCTCCTGGGCCTCAGCAGTGGAAGGTGGCCCACCCGCAGCACGTTCTGGTGGGGTCTCTGAGGTATTGATTAGCACTCCTGCGTCCTCACTTGATGATCCTCTCACCTCCTCCTGTGTTTCAGCAGGGGAAGGTGGCCCACCCGCAGCATGTTCCGCTGTGGTCTCTGAGGTATTGATTAGCACTCCTGAATCCTCACTCACTGATTCTCTTTCCTCCTCCTGTGCCTCAGCAGTGGAAGGTGGCCCACCTGCAGCACATTCTGGTGGGGTCTCTGAGGTATTGATTGGCACTCCTGCATCCTCACTTGCTGATTCTCTCTCCTCCTCCCGTGTTTCAGCAGTGGAAGGTGGCCCATCCACACCTTCTCCCTTCAACTCTCCTCCCGGCTCTGCTCCTGCATCGGGGGCTGGAGCGAGCTCCACCTCACTCCTTCCTGCAACGGAGGCAAGGGCGAGTGTTAAACTGGAGCCAGGAAAGGAACCAGCTCCCAGCTGGTGGTGAGCCAGCGGCGTCTGCTGCTGACTAAACACATCAACTGAACACACACAGGAGCCACTTTGCTGTTCCCTGTTCCACAGCTCCCACCAGCAACACCACCAGCCTCCCTGGCACAGCCTTCGCCCTCTTCAAAGCCCCTGCAGGCAGCAGCAGAATAATTAAGAAACTGGAATACTGAGGTTCTGCCATAGCCCTGTTCCACCTCCAGCTCACACGCTGCCAGCTGAAGCAGCGGGCGCTGGGAACCAGAGCTGCCTGGCGACTGGCTGCGTGACCTCCACCACCCAGCTGGGTGCTGGCTCCAGGAAGGAAACTCCTTTTTCACCATCAACAGTTTTATCCAGTCCTTAAAACCTGTGAAAAGGCTGCCCAGCTCCCAGGCAGGCACCCGAATAGATCTCTGCTGTCTGCGTACTCCTTCTGCTTCAGCACTGCCTCTCCCCTCCTAGAGAGCAAAAGCTTTTAACCTCTTTGAGTGGAGCACCTAGAGACACTGACTTCCTCGGGGTATTTTGGGGAGCAGGAGCACTAAACTGCCAGGGAAGGTATCTCACAGCCCCTCTGAGCACCACAGCCCAAAGGCTGTCCCGTGCTTAACGACAGCGGGTTGTCCTGCACCTCATGCAGGCAACCTTTGCAATATCACTTCACATCCAATTTGCTACCGTGGCACTATCCGAAGAGCTGAAATTCTTCCCCGAGCTCTTCCTGCTCCTGAGTGACTCTTGCCAGGGCTGGACCCGCACACCTTCGCCTGGTGGGACTCCCTGGTGCCCCAGCCAGAGCAGATTTACGTGGTAAAGCACAACATCTCCTTCTGCCGCCTTTCATCAGTGCCAGAAGCAGGGAGAAAGCTTTCAGCCCCCAGGACAGACCCTTTAGATGCTTTTCCTACAGCACGAAGAGCTGGAGGTGCCGGGTTTGTCACCTCGCCCTTCTGGACCGCAGAGGGATTTGCTAAGAGTTGATCTGGGCAGGACTACAGCTGATTCTCATTTAGCGTGCTCTTTTAGGATCCTACATCTTCCTATCACCAGGCCAACAGTCATTCTGGTAGCCCAGGTCATTCTCTCTTTAAGTAAACACAGGATTAGGAAATCTTTCCCGCGGTGTAACTGCACTAATCTTGTGCTTGGTTCTGTGGCTGCTTGTGGAGGCAGAATTAGTGTCACTGTCAGACAGAAATTCAGGGAGGGAATCCTAAACCTACCAATAAGCTGAAGATAGGAAATTCTGGTTCAAAAGGGACTAGGTCAGTGTGTGTAATACAGCCCTGCGTGAAAACAGCGGCAGCTCATTGGCAAAACAGAAACTAGTTCAACTGGAGATCTGAATGTGGAGAATGTGTAGGAAGGCGTCAGCAACTCACTGGCTTCTCTCTCCATCCCCCACCCGTTGCTACAAAGCGAGGAAAGCTCCATTTCTGGCCAACACCACAGGGAAAATCTGAGATGAGCGCAGCACATAATGCCCTGGCCAGAGCCGATCAGCGCAGAGGGACACGAGCACTGGGGCCAACACAAGAACCAGTGGCCACCAGCAGCCTCCAGTCGCCCTGCAGCCCCAGGACACGGGGCTCTGCCAGCCCTGCAGGGCATCCCCCAGCTCATTGCATCCTCCTACCTGGGTCCTGGTCCCCAGTGCTGGGGGCCAGCCGGGCCCCGCACCCGCTGCAGGAGCCGGCGGGGGCACCCCCAGGAACCGAGCCACAGGCGGGGCACTCCATGCTGCCAGCTCCAGGCTCTGCGGGAGGCTTCTTGGAGCCACGGAGGGAGAGAAAAAGGATGGGGCAGAGAGAGAAACACAACCGTTAACAAGGAGCGATGAAGCCTGGCCACAAAGCCATCCGCCCGCCGCCTGTTTACGCCCCGGGCACCAGGGAGGGGCCCTGACCCGCGGGGCCTTTGCGCCAGCGGGGAAACCACCGGGGCTGCAGCAAAGGAACAAATGCAGCAAGGAAACAAATGCAAGCCCCGGGGCTGCAGCAAAGAAACAACTGCCCCTGGCTCCAGCTCGCGGAGCTGGGACGTGGGTGGGGCAATGAAAGCCTCCAGGAACGCAGCGGGCCCGGCCCAGGCGGACCCCGCCGCCAGGGCTGGCTCAGGGCAGGCCCCGCTCCCTGCCCCGGGGCTCCGCGAGTGCTGCTCCCACCGGCCGGGCCGGGAGCCCCTTCCCGGGGCTGCACCAGGCGGGGACGGGACGGGACAGGACCGAGACCGGACCCGGGTCCGGGACCGCGGCCCCTGCGCTGCCCGGGGCGGGGCTGACCCCGCGGCGCGCCCTGTATGCAAATGAGGCGCCGCTCACCGCCCGCTGATAGGCGGGAGCTCC
>WEIS01003915.1:0-19703 GCA_013389965.1 Todus mexicanus | reverse complement strand
TGCTACATGGGAGAACAGACCAAGCTCCACCCTGCTACAGCCTCCTTTCAGGTAGTTCTAGAGAGTTATAAGGTCTCCCCTGAACCTCCTTTTCTTCAGGCTAAACAACTCCAGTTCCCTCAACCCCTCTTCATAAGACTTGACCTCTAGACCCTTCCCCAGCTTTGTTGCCCTTCTTTGGACAAGCTCCAGAACCTCAATGTCCTTTTTGGAGTGTCCAAAACTGAATACAGGTTTCAAGGTGCAGCCTCTCAAGTGAAGCCTGTGTAAAGGTGGCACAAAGCTTATTTAACTAATAAAAAAACCAAATAAAACCAAATGAAGTGATTCTGTGAGATCCTACCCTCTCAAAGCTTACACGCAGCCACTTGGAAAAACAACACAGCAATATGAAAAACAATCCTCATTTTTAAAACTATGCTGCACAGTATTAAAAAAAAAAAAAAGATATCTCTCTATTAACAAAAGAAATCCTCAAGACTTTTAAACTCAGTCAGATGCCACGATTCTTTCATTGTCTTCGCTATTTTAGATGGAACAGAAAGAATAAAGGGGAAACTGGATGACTTGAAACACCTAACTATTGCCTGCTTTTTGCCTTCCTGACTTCAGCTCAGCGTGCAATTTCAAGTGGATTGCTCCTGAAAATGGCTCTATGTCGAAAAACCACTGGAAGGAAAGCTTTCCCCTAACAGGAGTATAATCAATGTAGATATAACTAACATCGAGCTGCTCTGTAGGCAGCCACACACCTCACAATGACCTCAACCTCACCAAGTAACGAGCTTCCTTCTTGCAGAATCAAATATGAATCTATCGGCAATCCTAGTCCAGCAAGGTTGCTCCATGTTTCATTTATACATCGAATTAAGAACGAAGTGCATGAGTTAATATTCGGAGCTCACCACTGATGTGAGCCCTTTTAATAAGGCCCCTTAACAGCTGTTTTTTAAACTACTTCTCCTTAAAACCTTTATTTACATGGAAAAGCCTGGCACAGTCCAGGAGTTCTGCAACTAGTTAATGATTTGAACTGAAGCATTTATGCCATCCTTGTCACCATGGTATCCAGCGCAAACTGTATTTGATGTTTCCCTCCTGCTTTGCTTATTTCAAGCACGCTGGTCCGGCATTCGCAGAGCAAACTTCTTTTGCTGGTTAAAACACGTAATCGTGAAGATTTCAATATTAGCTTGTAGACACTTAGCTCTACAGTTTCCACCGATTTCAGTGGAACTTATACATGCAAAAAATGTAGGCAGAGGTTTGAAAATCCATGGCTAACACCACATCTGACAACATCAGCTCTTACTGCTGTCTGCAAAACTGCCCTTAAGCCTGTAATAACTTCTCAATAATTCTAGAAACACTCACTCTGAAGTAAACAGTGGTAAAGTTAAACATGACCATCCTAAAGGATGCAGTAAAGGACAGTAGCACAGACAATATTATATTAACCCTTCAGTACAACATGTCGCACTGGCTTCCTAAAGAAACTGTTCTACCATCATTCCCTGCCCATCATTCTTCCAGCTCTGGCTCCACATCCTTCAAGCTCTGCCACCTTGCAGGTGCAGACTAATGCTCCCTCAGCATACAGCAGACACAGAGACTAAATCGATCTTCTCCCTCTCCCTGTCTCTTTCTTTAAAATCAGGTCAAACCTAATAGGAAAATACCAGTTTTGCACCACCTACAGTACCAAATTACTTTGCAGTGTCTTTGCAATGGACAATATCATTTCAAGAACAGGGAGATAGCGTTACGTAGTCACATGTCCAACACACCTACGTGCATAGCTGCACTCATGATTCCACGCACATTGCTTCCCTGTGTGGGACTGCCATGCTCCAGACACGCAGCATGCAGAGTGGGAGCTCGGAAGTATTCCTTTATCTTTACTATTTTTATGCCCTGTCATGGTAATCAGGGAAGGCAGAAACCCAGGTGAAAGGAAAAAAAGCCAATACGTGCAACTTCTGCCAGATTAATTTCTTTTTAGGCTGGTGCAGAGATTAAAAAAAAAAAAAAAAATTAAACAAGCATGATTCATTTCCTATTATTCACTGCGCAATCCATTCAATTACTGCTTTAACAGTACATTGGAGCAAGGATAGCTCTCAGACACAGGGAAAGGTCAGTCTGACCTCTGCTTCTAAACTCTGCCTCACACTTCCAGACCGTTCTCTTCCAAATGTGAAGGCACAAGCCCATAATGCAACCTTGCAGTTGAGGTTGAGGACCCACTCTGGGTAAGAGAGGAGCTGTGAATCTTAAAAGAAGAAATTAAAGAGGGTATTTGCATAACATTTGCTGTTGGAAATAAACTCGATTTGAGAAGCTTGGCTCCAGATACAAAACAACCTTTCCAGTTTCCTAGCTTGCTTAAATACAAAGATTTGTTCTGGTCTATTGTAAGCAAGCTAATTATGCCCATTGGTAAGTCCTAGCCTCAATAACACGCCATGGGACTTATTAACATGGAGAAGTAACACAAGAAAGAGACTAGAAAAATACACCATGAAAGGGAGGAAAAAAAAATAATTATTTTCTAGTTCCCTCAGACCTTGAAGGAACAAACATACCTTGTGGTCGATCTTCCCAGACTGGGAAGCGGCAGGGTGAAGAAGTCTCTTGCGCCAAGACTTTCATATCAAACAGCTTAGGTCAGAGGCTTCAGGGTCGACCTCAGAACAGGCTACGACAGACAGAAATGTGCATAGAGAACCAAGCAGATTCTCTCTTAGAGGGATGCAGAGGACAGATACACCAGAGCACAAAGTACTCGCAGTTTTGCAATTGTCTCTTAAGCGGTCATAATTTTCTGTCTTGGGACAGGGTGGGTGCACTCCGAAAAGAAAGATCAAACTGTTGTTCATTAGCGACGAACCAGAACAGAAATATGTGGAATAAGACTAAATTTTGGAGACAAACACCGTTTTACTTCGTGGACTTGAGTTTCTGAAGCCATCTCCAGCCCCCACCAGCAGCTTCGTCTCTCTTTGGTGAGCACTCTTTGCATTGACCCCTGCTTCCCTGGAGCTTCCTGGCCTCACACCCTGCCTCCTGGTCCTGCTCCAGCTTACATTTTCACTCTCACTCACATCCCAATCCACCTCTGTTCCACAGCCCGTTGAGATTCTCAAGTTAAAACAAAGAACTAAAACAGGTACTATTATCTCCGTGTAAGATGAACTTGCTTCTCAAGGAAAGAAACTGGTTGTGTTAGCATGATCAACAAGAGCATATCAAAAACCTGACAAGAAGCCCTTATCTAGCTCCAAATTTCCGCAGTGCTAAGTCATGTTTAATTTTGTAGGTTGGATAGGTAGCCCATCGGTATTTAATTTCATCTATATAAATATTAGATGAAATCTGTAATTGTTTGACAACATTCAGATTTTGGGATGGCACAAGATGTAAGAACAATGTTGACTTCAAACAGAAGGAGGAGACAAGCACGTACCATTTGACAGCTACAAATGATATACATAGATTTGTATGCTCTGCCCTGATCGCTTTTTATGCAAGAGTGCCAATTCTCTATTGAAGTTAACAGACGGCCCCCTACAGAATAAAACCACATGAAAAGCTCCCGTGTTTTGACAAGACCGTTTGTACACATTGTCTTGAATAAAAAGTCTTAAACAACTGTATTCAAAGTATCTTGCCTATAAGGTTACATGAGACACCCCCTTTCCCAACCACACAATGCAGTGTTTTATCCGCATGCGTTTGGACTAAAACAAAAATTGAAAACCCCTTTTTGCACCGTACGAAATAGGAGTCTCCGTTATCAATGCACCTCGCCAGCTCAGAGGTCAGGCAGGTCATGACTGACAGGGTGTTTAATGAGAAATGGCATTTGACTCTCCTAGTCTAAAGGGCTGCAGCATGAAGTGGTCAAAACTCTCCCATCAGAACACAAACCACATCAAACTCTGTTACAATTCTCCAGTTCAAAGGACCAATGCCTGAGTTTATCAAAATGCCTCTTCCTCTTGGCAGGGTGGAATACAAACCAGTATACATACATCAGTGACTCCTGATAGTCCAAGAGAAACATAAATAACAAACAATTTAAACTAAAATTATATTTAAGGGCTCTAGCATTCCCCAAGCATTTAACCGCGGTTTGGCTCCTAAATTATTAATATTGCAAAGGACATTTGCACAACAATTTTATCTGATTTAAGAGACAAGCTGCAATCTTCTGCTGCTGCTGATTCCCTCCCCTGTAGTCACACTCCTGCAACATGACATAGTCATTATTTTAGCTCTAACCAATGATGCCATTAAGTGACACCCGTGACTCCAGGTAAAGAATATATAACAGCAGCCACTCATTATATCAGCACAAAACTTTGGAAAAAAGGTTAGACAAATTATTGTCCTTCACATTTCAACCCGTTTCTAAGCTGCGGCCTGCTTGGTCTTGGTCCCAAGTTTCACATTAACCCACAGTGTCAAAGCATAACTGTTGCATTGTGCCTGAGCTTCAAGCGACTCTTTTAAAAGGCACGACTTTGACCAGCACTTCTCAAACCTGTTAGGAAATCCCGACAACAGCATGCAAAGATTAAAGATTTCCTCCTACTCCCTGAAAAAACACATCATAAAAAGCTCTTAATGTAAGCTGCTACTTTCTTGTTCTCCATGCCTCAGGTATGACTCACACAGATTATTTTGTCAGTAATGTACAGAGTTCATCTATTCAGTTCATAGACTCATAAGGATCAAAACATACACTTAGTTCCAGGTTAATTTTTCGTACTTTTACTAAAAGCAAAACTCACTTTGGAGCAAACCGACGTCACGTACTTCAACTACTGGTGTTAATCACTGTGTTGTAAGGACAAGAAGCTTGCCAATACAGAACAGTATGTTTAGTGCCGCAAGTGAATATGTAAAAAGCATTCGTACATCTAAGAGCCTGTATCTTATTTCTAAAAGCAACGTACGTACTCAAACCAGACACTTGGACATTTGAAGACTACGAAATTTTCTAATTCATACCAGCTGTTTAAAGGAGTCAGAGTTGGCAATCCACCTCAGTTGTAGGAGCTGTTACAAACCATTCTATAAGCCGATTTAAACTTGTCTAATTATCAGAAGATTCCTGTACTGTATGAGTCCAAAACAGAGTAAATGCTTAGCCCAAGGTTTTCATACCATAGTAAACTAGTCCCTATCTATTAACAAAGTTGAATGTAAACAAATGAAACTAAGGAAAAAAATAAAAGGAAAAACTAATTGAAGAACAACTTAGAAATCATCATCAGTGAAAATTTAAATGCAGTCATATGCATCTTCACTATGAAAGGATGTATGAAATAATACTGACCATACTCACGTTTCCAAGTAAAGCCAAAATAGAATATAACTCGCTCATTTTTACTTCACACATGATCAAAAAACCAGTTTGTTTTCATTGTGCTTGTAGCAGGCACATTACTTTTTTCTTTTTTACCTCTATCTTTTCTCTTTCTTTTGTAGTTATTAGAAAATAAGTACTTGGCTGTGTTATCTGTTTGTTCTTTGTTTAATACCTCACAATCTTGTTTACAATAAGAATCCCAAATAAAAATAAAAGTTTATTGGGCTGTATTGTAAAAATCTTGCAATAAAATGTCCTTGCCTGGGGCTAAACATTTTGACTGGCTTTTATTCCCCTCCAGATTTTTACAAGATACCTGTTCAGACTCACTCCAAATCACACCAGTGAATACACAACCTTTGACGGTCATGATTAATTATTTTGTTTCTAGTAGGTGGACAATATTTTGATTTAAATGAATTACAAGTGCGCAAGTGATCTATAAACTGACTGACTTTGTACCAGTACCGTTAAACTGGAAAGTTTCAAAACAAATAAAAAAATAAAATAAAAATCTAACATAGTGCCCGTAGTGTCTGACATCTTTGTCATCTTCTAACTTGAATGGTAGTAATAAACCACTCATTTTTAACATTCTGTACCTGGAAGTATTTGGTGTTTGTCCCTTGTTGTTTTAAAGAATCCTCTTATAGTCTGCTGCTCGTCTTATGATCAAGGCAATTAAATTTCCACCGTGGAAGTTACTTTCAGAACTAGCATAATTTGATTTCACTTATGGCCTCAAACTGTTCTACATGCCCAAATCCGCTGGGTAGATCTACACAAGCTCCACACTCTCTCTACCAAACATGTACAGCATAAATAGCTGTGAAACGTTCCATGGAGAGAAGCAAGTACCAGATTATGCTGCCCATGATAAATACAACATACTCTGTTCTTTTCTCTCAAATTATGCAATAATTTATACTGTGTTTGCGTGGGATACAGCTTCATAATCAAGAAAAACTGAGGTCTTGTTTGATATAACAGGACCTGATCCAGAGACTTAAGTTAAACCAGGTAAGATGTAACCTGCTTTCATTGAATTACTATTTTTGATAAATATCTGAATTATTTTCAGGCTAGGTACCTTGATCACCATGGTATAAAACCCTTCAGAAAACCTTTTGATACAGGATTTAGTGCTTACAGAGGATATTACCGTGCGATGGCCGAGTGAAAACAAAAGTATCCGTAACTTCACATTTAAAATAACTCACTTAGGGCTGTAACCATTAGTCTTTCCCATTAAGTTCAGTTCCACTGCATGCAATGTCAGGATTAGCCCTTCTCCTCACATTTCTTTAATATTGCCACAGAATAGTTAGCTTCCACTTGCACAACTGTCACCAGAAGAGGTACAGAAAAGCTCATGCTTTATATCACCTTCTTTGAAGCGTAACCACCGATTTTATGAGGAGTACAGACAAAAGACCTGGACTTGCTCTGAGTCTAGAATTCAAACCATGTTCTGAAAATACTTAGGCATTCACTTAAATGTTGCCGACAAACTCAGAGCACCTTAAAGAAAAAAGAAATAATGCATTTGTATCTCATTTAAGAACCAACCAGGGTTATTACTTGGACCTTCTAACTTAGGCATCCTGTGGCACAATGGTCTAGCTTGCTGTGAGACAGGAACACAGCTAATTTAGTGCACTTCAGGAGAAAGGTTGAGACGTTTACAACCGTGACATTCTTGTGCTATCTCTGGGGCTAGAGATCTGCTCACCTGGCAGCCAAACGGCTGAAGGAAGGAGTCTGGTGAAGAGCAGCCGGCCCTGCTTTAGCTAGGCC
The DNA here is from genome assembly GCA_013389965.1 of Todus mexicanus. Classification (NCBI taxonomy): domain Eukaryota; kingdom Metazoa; phylum Chordata; class Aves; order Coraciiformes; family Todidae; genus Todus; species Todus mexicanus. The sequence continues at coordinate 12,529 of WEIS01003915.1, read as the reverse complement.
GGCAGGCACCAAGAGCTCCTGAAGACCCGAGTGTTCAAGAGGAGACCTTTGCCTAATTAATGGTGAAATCAAATTGAAGTTTACGCCCCTGAGTACAGTAATGAGCCTAAACGAGTACATGCTAAACAAACACGGCTATATTACTCAACTCTCCACCCAAATCCCGGTGAAAATCACCCAGAAGGCAGGGACAGACAGAAATGGGATATAAAAATCACGAAGGAAATACACTTCTTGCGGGGGGAGAAGACTGAGAAGTCCAGCAAAGGCAGTCGATGGGCTGTGCGCTCCCCTTCCTCCACCCGAGGTAGGGGTGCCTTCCTGGTAAGAATTGTGCCTCCACTATCCAGGATACTTTTTATTTCTATTATCTACAGCGCTGCAACTCAGGCCTGCGCCTCCAGCTCTGTCGGATGTTACCCAGGAATTCTTAACTTGAGCTGGACTATCCTTTTGCAGTCAGGGCATTTATCAACGGCAATTCCGAACTTCTCTTTCTCTTTCTTAAATCAAACCTATTAAACTGTCTTAGCATATCAGTCCTTAAGCGGGCTCTGAAACAGGTAACTGCTGCAAACGCCTCACTTCCACCTTTAATGCGACACATCTCCCTCAAGCTGTAGGCTTTAAAATGAATGCCCGCAGGACGAAACAGTAAAATAAACTCTTAATAAATATTTACATCTGTTGCTCAACTTTAACTGAAGTTTTCAGTTGTCAGACACATTAGGAGCAACTCAAACATCTGCAAATAGGTGTCTCATAAGATGTTAGGTGCAGCACAGGGTCTGCAAGTGACCCTTGCCTGTTTTATAATGGTCTAATGGAAGATAACAGACTGCCCATTGTAGAACTCCTCAGGCACCTACAATAACCAGCTATTTTTAGGTACAATCACTATCTCCATATTTTCATAGGTTATGCAAAGTCATATATTATTCCTTTCTGCCAAAGTACATATGCTACTTGCTAGTGTTAAATGGATTTACATGTATGCAACAAGAGTAAAGAGCTTACTTTGTTTAATTTTCTTTGCCCATAGCCAGAGGGTGATAAAATAGTAATGCCAGGCACTCTTAATACCCTTGACATCTTCTGCAGTCAGGAAAAATAACCTCGATGTGATTACATGAACATGGTAACTAAGACAAAAAACGAATACATTTTTCAGAGGCTAAGCTTTTCATATGTAGTATATGACATGACATGATTTTCCACAACCACTTACTCCAACTTGGAAGATGCTTTCGGTACGATCATGCCAGAGTATCTTTTCTTATTACTTGGTACAAACATTTGAAGACTTAAGGAATCAAATCAAGCTACTGTAAATCTTTAATATATTTGGAAATTCATACTCAAATTTATTATTGAAATTCAAAAGCAATGATAAGCTTCATAATCACCAGGAGGAAATTTGTGATTCAGGTGAGGAGTAGTACAGTACAGAAACTGTAAAGGTACTCTAGCTGTGAGCTCTCTAGAGAGGGGCAGCACGTATGAATATATATATATTATTTTTTTTTAACATAGGATAGAATTTGGGATTTTTGTATGGGACATCTGGAGAAAGAATTGCAATTTCTTTCTCCTGCTATGCTGAGAGTAGAAACGGGATCACCATGCAAAGTGTTACTTCTTACTCAGAATTTCACTAAGTTTCAGCAACACATAGAAGACGGCACTTTCCAAAACTATTCTGCATTTGAATCAAAAATTCAAGATTTTAGTTCTGGGACAGGAAAAAACCCAAGAAAAATTGGGCCAGTAATTTTTGCAGTCATGAACTTGTGAACACTTTTAACGCGCTCTCATGCCAAAGTCACTCTTCATGAAGTACAACTGCTTGCATAAAGGCAGACAGAGATTCTCTTAATGACTTAAATGAATTACAAGGAACACACCCTGAAATGAAACCATATCAAAATTGCCACATATAGCTCATACCTCCAGTTCAAGACATTATTTGTGTCAAAAGTCACAATAAATGAAGAATTCTGAGTTCAACAGAACCTCGGTTCACGGAGGCACAAAAGGCAAAACTCCACTCTGCCTGTCACAGCTTGATTAAACACTGATATTAATCATGGACTTGAAGCACTCTCTAATTAAGGGGTATATGGAAATCAGATTTAAGATAGTAATGGAGAAAACATACTGTCAATTAATAATGGGAAGTAAGGTACAGTTAGTATTCTCCAATTACATTCAGAATAAGAGAAGATTTTTCTAAGTACAGTCAGAGAAGAAATTACAAGGGAAACATGAAATTACTTTGTCTCAGAATGAACCAACTGTAGGTAAAATTTGTAAGTTACAAAAAGCCCATCCCCACTCTTTCCCTCTCTAGGAGAGACCAAATTTTTCAAACATTCAAACTTCCAGGGTTTCATTAGATTCCAAAGCAGAAAATATTTCTCCCATGACACCGGGAAGTACAGCAAAGTTGCTACTCTAACATCTTTACCAGCAGAAAAAGTATTGGAACATGAAAAGACAAGGGAAAAAAAACAGTAGAGTAACTACCACATATCACGCGTTTGCCTCATATACAGACCCTTCTTTCCTCTCACTTTCTTACTACACGGCATAGCTACAAAAGCCTATTTCTTCCTAAAGGAAGAACATGATGTTCTTCAGTGAAGGGAAGCAAAGAAGCATATTCTGGACTGGGCAATGACCAAACTAAAAGACAGGAAAAGAAATGCTAAACTTCCTCAAGTTATGCAGACCTTCTGAATCTCCAGAATCTGAACCCTCAGAGCTTAATCCATCACACTTGCTGCGATACATCGCTAATCTTTTTCCTTCATTGAAAAGAACCTCTTGGAATCAAAATTTAAGGGTTGGGTTTTTCCCTCAGAAGAGTAATTTCTCATTTGAACACTGATGACTTTCTTAAATATTTAAATCTGTACTTGAAAAGAACAACTGTTGTTTTATTTAATTCCTTCTGGTATCTCTGTAGCATTCATTTCTGAGAGAAAAGTAACTAACATCTTCACTGTATATGTGCACAAAATCTGGGAAGTAAATATATGAAAATGATAACAATGCCTTGGCCCGAGCCTGGCAATTTAATCCTGCTAGTCAGAGAGCAAGGAGATCATAGACAGAAAAAAAGAAAATAAATATATAGCTACTTCTGCTCCAAGCTTTTTGATAGTCTGAGCAGATAGTTTTAGAGTAATTCAAATGCCCTGAGAATTTGGCATTATTCATGTTTTATTATTTTCAGCTCGGTCATTTTTCTAATCTAATCAGCCTAACTTTGTCTTTTGAAATCATTTTTCAGAACAAGAAATACATAATTCTCAATATTCATTCCACAAGACAAGCCATGTGTCAGCTCAGAAAATCTGTGGATAATACAGGATGAATTGCTGCCAGGCTAAACTCAGAGCCATCCTGTGTGGCAGTGGCAGAACTGTCTAAAGGGCAGCATACTGGAAAGAGGTCTTCATGGTTGGACTCGAGGATCTTAAAGGTCTTTTCCAACATAAATAATGCTATGATTCTAATATTGCCGATATACTCTAACTCTGACCTTAAGAATTCCAGTATCCTCGGCTTCCAACACTCTTAAGGTGAGTTTCATGCAAATTTGTGACAAATTGTATACAAATTTAGATAGATGAAAGATGTTCAACTGACAATGATGTCAACATTTTAAGAGATACCTGCAGGGGACACTGGCAGGGCAATTGCAGCCAAAACAGCATGAAGACATTTCTCTTCAGATAAGCTTATTTCTGGGACAAAAGACTAGTTTCCTCTAATGCCTCATACTGGTTTCTCTAAATCAGGATTTGGAAGGTATTAGTCACTATGTAAACAGCCCAGTAGATTTTAATTCAACATGTTAATGGCCGTAAAAGGCATACTGCCAGCACTCAAAAGGCCATGTGCTACTGATTCTCTTTAACTTGCATTTTCCAAATCCTAGACAGCCCAACTCTTTCTGTCTCTTCATGACAATGTCTGAACAGACAGTTGGTCCCCAGAAAACTAATTTACCACCCAGCCATTTTGCACTTACATGTCTGTCCTGGCTTGAGTTAGAACAGAACTAATTCTCTTCAGTGACTTTACTCTTCAGCTCAGTTTGCTCTAGGTAGCTGCACTTTCTGAAGCTAATGGCATATCTTTGCAGACAGGGTCTACTTCTAGTAGTGATAAAGCTCAATGTTTAGAGTTACTACCAAGGACTGGTGTGCAGAAAAGACCTTGGCTTGTACTTGCTCTCATTTTCATCCAGCTCCTGAATCTGGTTCTCTGCAGCACCAGTGGTGACCATGATGTAATTGCCATCGAGGGTTTGAGATCAACAAAGGTTTTGCATATATATATGTATATATTTAATTTTATTGTTACTATTTTCATTAAAGCTGTTCTAGTTTTCTTTTCCAATCGATAAGTCTGTCTCCCTTATTCCCCTTCTCTTCGCCTTTGGTAAGTGAGAGGGGTTAACAGACAGCATTTGTCACTCATCTAGTGGTTGGCCCAGCCTTAGCCTTGAAAGTGCCAGCAGTTCAACTACTACCCACTGCATTTTAGCATGAAAAAGTGAGTACATAAAGGAAAAAAAATGTCATAAGCAAATTCTCCCCGATTTGCAACAGAAATGTACACATATATAAACATATGATCACAACACAAATCATGAAGATTAAAATATAGAATCATGGAATCATTCTAGTTGGAAGACACCTTCAAGACTGAGTCCAACCCAGAACTGCCAGATCACCAGCAAACCATATCCCTAAGTACCACATCAACATCTCTTAAATACCTCGGGGATGGGGCCTCCACCACTTCCCTGGGCAGCCTAGGCCAGAGCTTGACAATCCTTTCAGTGAAAAAAATTTTCCTAATATGTAATCTAAACCTCCTCTGGTGCAATTTGAGGCCATTTCCTCTTGTCCTATTGCTTGTTACATGGGAGAATAAACTGACCCGCACCTCACTACAACCTCCTTTTAGGTAGTTGTAGAGAGTGATGAGGTCTCCCTTGAGCCTCCTTTTCTCCAGGCTAAACAATCCCAGTTCCCCTAGTTGCTCCTCAAAAGACTTGTTCTCTAGACCCTCCACCAGCTTTGTCACCCTTCTTTGGACACACTATTACATTACATTACTAATAATGGCAGTACTTCGTCTTGTGACAATTAAAATTCACAACCTTACTCCATCCATTTGTCTTCAAATTCAACGTAACTGGATTTTCTCTCCATACACTTAACTAGAGAAATTCGTTTCCATCTAATGAGAAGAACTCTGCCCTTAAAAACTAGTAGAAACTTCTCAGCAAATGCACTAATAGCCATACCTGCTTCTCGAAGCACGGTTTTCAATTCTGTGGGGTTTTTTTAAAATGCATCAACCTCTTTTTTCGTTGACCTTTACGGTGTATGTGTCATTATTAGTACCCAATAATCTAGGAACAGACTGGAGAAAGTCTTTCACTGATTTCGACATATCACAGCCTAATAAGAATCTAATAAATATTTCTTGAACAGAGGAGTTTCTTTCCCTTAGTCTGATTCGGGAAGTATAGAACACGCAAATTCTATACTGGGGAAATATTCTGAAAATGTTACTGGTTGCTAAGTTGCTAGGAAATAATGAACTATTAACATGGTAAAAGGTACCTTCTCTTTGGTGAGGAGGTAACTGCACGCAGCACACTTTATTTCCATGCAGGACACAGGTTGTAAAGGAGGGTATCAGCAGCTCTTCAGTCACAACATCACCCGCATCTCAGTGCCCTGCAGCGCTCGGGCAGAGGTTGCGCACATTCATGTAATTTTTACAGATACAATTGCAGGAAGAAATTGAAGTCTTCACTACCATCAGTCAGACATTCTAAAAGCTGTACCACGTTTTGTACGTGTCTCAATTTAATACCTGCCCAATCCCATTCCTATAAACCACGTCATTAACACAGAGTGATGACGAAGCTACATGCTCTTTCTCCTCCCTCGGCTGCCAAACAGCACAGAGCTGGTGCACACTGCTGGGCGTGAAGAATTATCCATTGTATTTACCTGGAAACTTCTTATTGCCTTCAACAGGTATCAGATTTGGCCTCGAAGTAGTTAGATGCCTAAGCACACGCCCTATTTTCTGTACGCTTTCTACAAAGGGCAGTGACCGATACTTTACAGTAATAAAAAAAAATGTGTCTACTTCAGTGTATAGCCATTGAGACACCTACACATCTCAGCAGGAAGGTGAGCAACTAGCAGTCTGCATCTCTGACAAGCTACACTTCTTTTTGCTTTAGGTCAACCCCTACCCTTCCCTTCTGCCAAAGCTGTTCCACTGCGGTGAAAAGGAGGCAAGATAGATCAAGCCAAAGAGGTAATGCACAAACAGTAATTTTAACACGTTAGGAGGCAAAGCTCTATTTTGATAAAAGAGACAAGTTGTACCAAGTACACAAACCCCTCAGTTTCCTCATTCCCAGGGCAGGAGCCTAGCCACAAGCCTGCAGTCACAGGTACTCATCACCCTACTCCTTTGGGTGATGGGGAGCGCTGCAGTGCCCAAAATCACAGCACCTTGTGGGCAAGGCACTGGCGAGGCTGAGCCTTTCAGAAAGCTTCTGTTTGGGATCCTAAAATGAGCAGAAGTTGACATGGGCCCAAGACGCTCAATTTCACTTTGGGGCATAAGCAGGAAGGGAACATTTTGTGCCTGAAAAGCTAGTGGAAATATAGGGAGCTTTCAGCTGTGTGTTTCTGATATAACAAGTATCATGCCACGTTCACTCCATCCTCTCAAGAGGTTTCTACCCAGGCTTGAAAAATATTCAAAAAACACTGGAAGTTAAGGCTGGAACTTGATTTATCTGCTTCATTGGCTCTGTTATAAGCTTAGCTGGAGCTTTGTGAATGATGTCAGTCCTTCCTGGAGAAGACAGAGAGGTTGTACAGGGTGTTCTGTTGGAGCAGCTCCTTTTTCAATCAAGAGATACATAATTGAGCAGAGAGGAAGAACACATAATGTACAGACACAAGCAGCTAGGGGTTTTAGCCAGGCAATTAAAAAAGGGAGCTTGCAAGAAAAATATACCTGCCTACGTCCTTTATACCAGGATGGCTTTCTAAAGGAAGCCTACGAGTACTGTGATGCAGGTTAGAAGCACAACATTCAAGGAATAAGAAGGGACACACCTGGGGAAAGCAGTCCATGGTCCACTATGACCAAGGATGTCTGCTCCATGAGATTTCAAGGCCACAATCAGTGTTCACTTCCAAAAATGCATAGTTATTTAAAGCAAATGAAGCATGAAGGAAACCCAATTACAGGAAGTACAGAGACAATCTGAACACACAACAAAAACGTCAGCGGTCTCGCTGTGCAATAGTGTCATGCTCTATGGTTCCTACCAGATTACGGGACTGTTTAAATCTATTATCACTTTTTAAACACTCTTTTCTATATTTAATTTCATTGATACACAAGTAGAACTCTCTTCTTCTCATTCTTAACCATTTCAGTAGATTTATTATTACTTTATGAAATGTCTGCAGACTCCCAGAGCCCAAGCAATCAAGAAATCAAACGATCTCAGTAGGCGTAAGCAAGCTCTCATCTGCCTCTGGGCATTTGCAAGCCTGTTATCATTAGAAATGCCTGCCTGAGATCTCACCATTGTAGAGTTAAATATTGTGTTCTCATCACAAGCCCACCTAATCTGGTTTTACACACGGCATGTGTTACCTCCTCTGTCGTGTGGCTTCAGCTTGTTGTATGTTCAGATACGGACTGCGACATGTGGGTTGAAAATGCAGGTGGAGATCATGGCTTGTTCCCACAAACTCCTCATTCTTATACAGATGAAGTGCTCAGCTCCACTCAGATTTCACTACCTGAGTCCCCCAAAGCTAAAAATAACTCTGGGTATACTGTAATCCATGTTACAGCTATTCCACAAAGAGAAATAAAGGAGCAATTTCCGTAGCATTAGTCTCCCATACAGGAAAATAGAGCCATAATCGAGCAAAGAAAATTTAAAAATAAATTTTTAAAAAAGAAAAATGGTGCAATAAATAAATGGATGGAGAAAAGCACCGGAGACTACGCCACCCCATCTTTGCCGTAACCTTTCCATATATGCAACATAAGAGTATCTTAGAGTAGACTATCCTGCTCTTTATACAAAGGAAATAAAATGGTTGTCTCTCGCTCTCCATAGAACGTTTGTGCTTCGTATACTTAAATTACAACAGATTTTTTCCCTATACAAATTAACACTCAAATCGTTTCTGCCTGTACAATCTTCATTTGCTAACAGAGTTGCTACAATAACTTTATTGTAAAAGCTGTGCATGAAAAGTTCCTGAAGAAAATAGATATATCAGTTGTTTCGAGTTTTTAATATCTGCTTCAAAGATCATTGGGGAGGTAGCCATAGTCCAGACTGTTTTGAAACAATTTACCCCAAGTTTACCACTTCAAAATCACCTACACACAATTATCTCATATTCACCCTTCAGATCTGACTGCTACCTGAATAATGTCAGGCGTTGCTAAGTCTATTCCACATCTCATAGGCAGGTGACTCAGTTTCACTGCCAATCAATGGCATCAATTGTGCAGATTATGAACAAAATTGTAAAATTAACACTAACAGCTGAGCAACCGTGGAACTGATAAAATCACTTTGATGTAATGGGGAGAAATCATCACTAAACCTCTCCATAAGAACTCAGCAGGGAGGGATGGGTTAATCATGTGCATGTCCACTAAGTATTACAAATGAAATACATATCCGCCTTAACAAGAAGCATTTTCAGTGCAGCTGACTTTCCTGGAGGGATCTGCAAAGGGATACAGCAATCACAGGGGTTTGGTGCCCCCTGCCCCCAATAGTCAGCACNCCCTCAGCCTTTCCCCAGCAGGGAGATGTTCCCCTCCCTTCAGCATCTCTGGGGCTCTGCGCTGGACTCTCTCCAGCAGTTCTGGGTCCTTCTGGAGCTGAGGGGCCCAGAACTAGGAGATGTATCAGAAGCATTACCTACAGGTACTATCTACAGGCTGGGTTAGCATGATCCATAAAGAAGTGATCAGCAGCAGTAGCTCCAACAAAAGTAGGAGCTAGTAACACTGGACTAAACTATGGTCTAAGGAAAGCTTCTCTGAGGCCTGTCATCTGTTCCACACATCTATGAATGCATTTTTGATGTGGCCAGCAACACCACTGAAGTTCCAGAGCTTCTCAAAAGGAAGAGGCAGCAGAGCTGTCCAGCAGGTTTTGTAAAGCCCAAGGAGTAGATTGGGTACTGACAAGTGGAGATGTTGTGGCCAGTATTCACTTCGGCAAACATTCTTCCAAAGCATATGCCTAATCAAAACAGAAACCTACAGAAACATCACATGGCTATCTTGAGAATCACTGGTTCTCCAATGTGGCCCTGCCTTACAGCTTCCAGCCATGGATGCAGAAAAGCGCCAGTTGCTTGCTCTCCTCCTTTCTCACGGAACAGAGGGCACTAACGTGGTTATACCAGCTCACGCCTACGATGTCACATCACCCTGTGGTTAAGTCACAGGCATTGGAAATGCCTGGGGTACTTTTTCATATGTTTCCTAGCATCCATATTACCTTTAAGCTTTGACTTCAAAACGTCAGTATTGCCAGTCTCAGGCATCCAAAAATGACTCCAAAAGCAGTAATGCTTGCTTTACAAATGCAATACCTAGAAAAGATACGGAAATTTATTTTTACCTTTAGCTTGTGTCAGTTAGACCTCCCAGAACTAATTTCATTCCCCTCCCTAAAATTAGGCACAGGAGATGCTCATGTTAAAAGAAATAAGCAATTTGGAGTTACAATAAACATTCTGTCACAAATCTTGGAGCTAGGATGGGAAGAAAAGAAATCAAATCGCACAACAGTTTTAATGGATTCACAGAACTTGACAATACACTGCTGGCAAGACAAGGGACTTTGGAAAAAAAAAGCAAGCATTCAGTCCCTTTGATGATAACAACCTGAATTTTACCGAATCCTCAACACTCTATCCCCAAATAACCATTTTAAAAAAATGTATTAAAATTTATTTCAATAATGCCTTGCTGTCCATTCCTCTACTTATAAAACACAGAGCAGACATCTAAATCTCCCATGATAACATCTTCAAGACAGGAGCTTATCAGCAGTATAGAGAAGGAAAAATCCCGTGGGTTGGGATTACACTTTTGATTATAAACTTCCTGAGAGAAAGATGTCATCAATCTACATTCTTTATGAATCCTACCGCTTAAAAGCACTTTAACGTTAATAACAGCTGTCAGGCTTTGTGCAAGCAGTACCTGCAACAATCCTCCTATGTGGAAAAGAAAAGCTTACTTATTAGATACAACCCCTCAGAAAAAAGTCAGCAGGGTTTTTTTGTTTTGTTTGTTTTTTTCCTTTGGTAATGAAGCCCAGTTTATTTTTATCTTTTCATTGTCATCAGCATACCAGCTGTTACACATTCCTTTAAGGAAGATTAAGACATTAATAGCCCTGGTTTCAAAATATATTTAAGAACTTGCTTCCTTATCCTATAACACGTACATCCCAACATGGGAAATACTGGAAGACCTATTCCTAGACATCTCAAAAAACAAGTGACGAAGAAAAGTTCCTTAAGATCCTCCCATGCACTTTTGTTAGAAATGTCAGTTCCACATTCACCATCCTGCCCCCCATTCAGCTTTTCTGTAGAGAGCAATGGCAAAGATCACAGCAAATTGCAAGTGACTCAGAGCAGGAGGAAGCTCAGAAGCCCCTGGAAGGAGGCGAGTTGCTCGTTCCAGGGGCTAGGCAGGTGCCTCAACCTGTTTTTTTGAGGCAGAAGGAGCGGGTATTGCAAGATGAGCTCAAGAGACTTATTCCCCTGACAGCATGTTGGCGTGACACTTCTCCACATTGTGAACTGTCACAGCAGCAGAACATGCAAACACCACAAAGTGAGTAAAGACGCCTGCATTAAACAGTCTAAGCACTTAGAGCCTGGTTAGATACCCACTAACCCCTGTAATTCTGCATTTACAAAAGCACATTACGCTACCTCTCAGAACAAAGCCAGTAATGAAAATAAGATTGCTTCTGAAAGGAGTCCTTAGTTCATACTGTCCCTCTGATGTACCCATACCTTTTTCAGCACAACAGGCTACCCCTACATCTTTAACCATCGCTGGCATTCTTTTATCAGCCTCTACTGAAACCAACAGCTTTCCACGTGGCATTGCACGGAAGCCCAGACACGTAAGTACAGCTGTGTTTATTGCACCTAATCAATTAGTGGGCTTACCAAGGAAAAGACACTGTATTAGTTTAGTATACTTTGCTTATAGAAACCCCATCTGGTTTTATCCCATTTTCTTTTTTATGTTTGTATCCTTACCCGTGTGAAAAAAAATAAAACCAAAAAACCTCTCCCCCTCTCAATTATTCATCTCTGTTCAAGGTAGACTTACAAAGTCTGTCGGTCTCTGGATTACTTTTTCTGTCTTTCCTCTGCCCCTCCACTGCATAAACTTCTAAAGTACAATTCTTAAATATGCTATTATGGTTGCTATTCATCAATTACACAGTAATACTGCTATGGGGATAGAAACATGGTAAATGTATTTCTGTATTATCACAAGCCAGTTCCTTCCAAACTCCGAGAGAGTGGCAGGTCTCTCCTGTGCAACCACACTCTCAGGTTGTATTTCAACTTTACGTGTGCTGTTCTCCACTGCTTTAGCCTCCTTTTGATTAGCCATTCTAATTTGCCAGAGTGGCCGATATTCATCAATCTTACTAAAATTCAAACACAAACAGATTCACTGAGTTTTGCAAGCCTAGCTAGATCATAATCTTCCCCCACATTTCTCACAGTTTTCTTAGTCTTTATTTGGACAGGGAACCTTTTGTTTATAAGAATTAACTCAGCTTGAATTTGCCAATTCTCATGTAGTGATAAAATACTTGGCCTCTAAGATGTAGCATACTCCATTTATAATCTTCTGCACTGCCTGTTCCCAATGTTCTTTGAGGTGATCATTCATGGAGGTCAATGGGGTGGGGAGTGTTTTAAAGAACTGTCATACTTCCTCCATGTTCAAGTTCTTGAGCTGTCCAGTTCAGCAGCATTTGAGAATTATCTCCTTCACTTTATGAGAATTTCACCTTTTGAAATAAGGAGCTTCAAATACAGACCAATTTTTGTCTTTCCACTAAATTCAAAATCGGTTCATTTATTCTCCTACTGTCCAAGCTTCTTTCTTTACCTAATCCCTCTGTAATATGTTTACTATTACAAGAAGCAAATCTATAGTATTTTGTTGGTCCAGTGGACCTCTAAGTAATGTCATCTTTCTTGAGATAAAACATCCTGTGTATTTGAACTACCAATGTCTCTCTCAGTTTGGATGGACCTCAGAGATCCAAATGCTCTATCCTTTTGATCTTGATACAGAAAAGTGAAAAATAAGAAGAGACAGGAGGACAAGACTGTGTCTTGCTTTAAAATAAGAAAACGTGAAGCTC
>WEIS01003914.1:0-10432 GCA_013389965.1 Todus mexicanus | reverse complement strand
AATTAATTTTTAAGTGCAATTGTTAGTACCTTCTACAGGGAGAATAAATATCCAAGCCAACTGTTAAGTTGTGCGTATTGCATTTTCATTTTTGTTGAAGTTAGTGTTGCCAGAGCAGTCTTCCTAGGTGGAACCAAATAACATGGAATTTGAAACATATTCTTAAATATACATGGTTTATTTAGGTAAGCATGTCAATTTTACAAATTATATTTTGTATTTCTAGCCTGTGTATGTCCGTCATCTCTTTGGTGATGGTTGAATTAATTTAGTAATTACTTCCCTTTCTATTGAGTAGTTGAGCAATTAGTAGAATAATCGTTAAAGTAATTACTTGTTTGTTGACTAAGAGCAATCTCAATAGTGAAAATCCATACAGGTTAGGAAATCAAAATGTGAGAGATTTTCTGGTACAGAAATGGTTCACCAGCCAGAAATAAAGGGGTTGTATGATGAGATGGATTGAATCTGTGTTGTAAATAAATTGGGCATTTCTGTGTCTCCACATGCATTTTGAATCTGTATGTTTCAAACTATATGTTGTGTTATTTGTATTGAAGTTAGGTGTAAGAAAGGAAGCTTCTGTTTGCTTTTTTTTAAGAGAAATACCAATGAATGGATACTACAGTAATTGAGCTCTTCTTCACCTTTGGTAGCGTCTCATCCTCTCTACATTTCTTGAAAATGAAGCATATGTGAAACTTAAAACCGAGAAAGGCTCAACAGTATTTTCATATTTTATATTTACAAGATGTGTAGGTATTAGATATAAGTGAAGAAGTATATGCTGAAGAAAGTGTAATTTATCAGTGCAATAGATTCCACACAAATATCTGGGCACTGCAAGTACCACCTAGAGTTTGTAGAGCTCTATCAGCCTTACTTGTGCATTGTGGCCCACAAAGATGGATTCTACAATTTCTCTTCCCTGGTCCCCTGTGATTGGTGCCATACCAGTGCTTTATTTACTTCTCAGAATATTGCTAGATGCAGGCTGGTTGTAAAGAAAAAGTAAACTCTCTGAGCTGGGCAGCCTAGTAATTTACCATAATTAGAAGCTCTTACACTACAGGTGTTAGATTACTCTTCAGAGTAAGACAGTTCAAGTGGTGAAAGTGTTGAGCCTGGGAGGCTCGTGCAGTGTCTCATGCAGACTTAGCCTAGTGGGTTTCTATGAGAGAATTGCTCACAAATTACTGCATGAGAACTACTGATAGTCAAAACCTACACACTTGACTCAGCAGAGCTCTTCAGTATTAACTTAAGTGATAAGGTGAATAGGGCCTTCAGAAAGACACCCTATGGTGTCAGTGGAATGGGGCTTTCACGTCAGTGTAATGATACCTTTTTGTCCTTATGCTCGAACGATGATTGTAGGAAAATCGAAGCCCCATTTCTGGGGTTCAAGTAAACAGCAAAATTGAGCTATTGATGTTCCCAACCTCCCCCTCTCCGTGCCCCATGTGCGTGATCTGATTAAGCATATGGTCCACATTATCATACAACTGACTTTCCTTTGCAAAGTCCTCACCTGGTCATGTAGTGTACATCATACCTCTGGGTTTCCCCAGTAGCTTCTTTGGAGAATACTTGAGTTTATTCTGGTAAATATTTTAAGAATCACCCAACTTGCCTCCTTCGGCATCACGTATTTGAAAGGTTGCTCATGGGTGGGCTTTGAAAATGCTATAGCTAGCGTAACACAGACATACCTAAGGCTTGCATCACAAAGAACATCACAGGAGCATGGTCCTGATAGTATGAGAATTTACGAGCGCTTAAATTATTCTTGGAAGGAGATCTTGTTCTTTTGTGACTGACTCTTGACAATCTTTACATTGACTGTCTACCTTTAGCCTGTTATCAGCTATAACACCATCACAGTTTACATTTTCTCCTTAAATCTTTAATGTGTTTAAAATCCCAAATAACATTTCATTCAGGAACATGTATGCTTTGGGTTTGTCACATGTACTATGAAGGACTACAACCTCTGATATAGATTTACGTAGGAAACATAAGCGTATTATCTTAGTGACTGACAGTCTGCTGCAAAGGGCATGGAAATCCTCCCAGATAATGGTTGGTGTTCTTCCCAGATGTCAAGGATTTGCGTCAAGCATTTGCAGTTACAATAAGGGTGGCTAATAAGATACTGTATCTGAGTTATCTGTGGGTTGCTGTTTAGTCTGATCTTTATATAAAGATTTCTGAAAAGGATCTTAGTGCTACAGAGAGTATCCAAAAAACATACGTGGAAAAATCAAGTTGCTCAACATTGGCTTTTGACTGGTGTAAACTGTACTGGGCCTTTTGTGATTCGTTCCTGAAACAACTCTTTGGCTTTGTTTCCTTGCGGTATTTTCCCTGAGTACAGCACTACTCTATTTCATTTTTACAGTTAATTGAAGTGGTTGGAGGTCAGCCAGCTTGACCAGAGAGCTACAGCCAGGCCATTTTATAATCCTGAGGTACTTAGCACTGAAGATTCTCTGTAGAGATTATAGTATTGAATTGGAAGTGGTCTCCATATATCCAGAGTATAATAAACATTTGTGCTTGAAAGGGGCAACCGGTAGGGCAGGAAGTATTTTATCTACATTGAATTAAGATTGTTCTAATTGCCCATATTGGCAGTCAGGGAACGGATCACACAGCCTAGGGGAATTGAGAGTGAAGGAAAGGAAGTAAAAATCCAGCATGAGTGCTGCTTTCAAGGCCAGCTTTGCCTTTCAATTAGGGAAAGGGATGTTCTTCAGGGATTGGAGCTGGAGGGAGAAATGGGACCTAGGTACCAAAATATCGTAGCCGTAGTTAGCCATATAATTTCACAGGGCTATGGAATTATATCTTAGCATTAAATTTGCAATGAAGTTTCATCCTTAATTGTAGCTCTTCTAGAAAATGAAGCTACTAATTACGACTTTATTTCAATTCAATTTTTTGACTTGATTTCATTTTTAGAGAATACTGAAAAAATAAGAAAAAAAGAAAGATATAAACCCACCACAGATTGAAAAAGCATTTCTGGATACAGCGTCGTTTAAATCTCTCGTGGCAAGTAAGATCATATAACTCTTTCAAGTTTCAAGACACTCCAAAAGTTGGTGTCATAATTGTTCTATTTCATATTTTCTCTAGCTCATTTATACCAGTCTCTGAACTTTTTGCTGTAACTTTTTTTAGATCAGTGTTTAAAAACAGTACTGGCTTAGAAATGTCTTTAGAGATAAATCACAGTACATCATCTAAATGGGGATATTCTTAGAAATAATGGTATAATCAGAACACTTCCTGATTTTCATAAGTTTCTGATGAGCAGCAATATACAATTGCAAGAAGAAAACAACAGACTGTTTTAAAAGTATGAAATCGTTTTCTCCATAAATTTAATTTTCCGTGACCTATAACTTACCGTGTTAAAAAGGGCCCGCCTGAAATACCAATTTTCTGCATAAATAATCGTAATAGTTTTCTCTGAAACCTTGTGTTCTCCCAGCAGAGAACAGTCATGTGAACTGGGTTATCTTATCTCCAGTGGCAACAAATGATGTTCTAGAAAACGTAATAATGTTGCTGATAATGAAAATGTAGACAATAGAAATCCCAGTAAGAATTTGTTTTTGTTTAAGGTATGCCTTTCAGGGGGTAGGGAAATTGGTTAGAGAAGGGGAGTTTATAAACATGCAGCAGTGTCTTTTCAATAAACTGTTATCATTTTGGGAAAGATACATGTCCATGTTTTCCAGACCATCAGGCTATTCTTGCTGGTTTAAAGGCACTTCTGACAATATCATTCCAAATGGGTATTTCTGGAATGATTCCAGTACCAGCCCTCTAGAAACCAAGCAAAACAATTAAATGGGATTTCTTGAGGTTGCTACATTCTAGGGTCACTCCTTTGTGCTTGCTGGGGTCTCAAGTAATCTTTCTGATTCAGTCAGCTCCAAGTTATTTCAGTTATCTTTTATTCAGAATATCCATATTTTCTTGTGCAGTATAAATGGCATCTCTCTCTATATATGGTAGTTATTTGCTTTTGGGAAACCAATACTCTGTTCAAGAAAAAAAAAAAAATCTGCATCTGATAAGCATGAGGCTAATGCCTGGAACCTGAACAAACCCTTTCTTTTGGGTAAGTCTGGTCCCTGTTCTTCAGCAAGTCAAAATCTCAGCTAATTTCCTCAGTCTGCCAAGGGAGACCATTCTCCAATGTTGAGTTCCTTCCTGTTCTCTGTATGCAAGTAGCAAGATTGGCAGCTGTTCATTATTATGCCTCAAGTATTTGGGGAGATAACACACCTTTAAACTATTCAACCAGGAAAATAAGGATGAGGAATGTATCCAAGTTTTTAGGATACAGAAATCAAAAGGACATGGGGAGAGGAGTAGAAAGATCAGTTGCTTGATCAAAACAGGGGCAGGATTTGCAGGATTTGGATCCTGGTTTGTTGCATAGGCATGGCACATGTGGAGGTCAGGTACAGTCCAGATAATAAAAAGACATATATTTTAGGACATGACCTGTGTTTTTCATGTCTGTATTTCACTGCTGTATTTCCTGGCCTAGATTTATTTAAATGTAAAATATTTGTTAGCTGTTGTTTTAGTTGTGTAGTATAAGAAGATCAGAATGTCACACATGAATTCCTTGTGTTTAATGGGCACTGCCAACTATATTGTCATGGTTTGGGGTCAGGGCACCCCCAAATCTGCAACAGAACGCTCTCTCCCCCTCCCCACCCAAAAAGGGAAGAAAGGAAATAAAGGAGAGGGACTTAATGATTAGGAAAGGAAACTAGAACAGCTTTATTAAAAAATGAAAATGATGATAATAATAATAATAATAAAGTAAATATATATACATAAATATGTACAAAACCAGTATTGAACCCAGCCCCCTCTGATGGTAAATACGTCACTGTCACCACTGATGCTGTGAAAGGGCCCAGCAGCAGATGGGAACCGACAGTTGGATTCAGAGATGCAGCCGGAACCTGGGGCCCAGCCAAGGCCTGAGCTAGGAGCTTCAGACTGGGGCCGGAGGCCTCAGGACAAAGCTGAACCTGCCAAGGCCAAACCGAATGAAGAAGAGTTCCGAAGCTGAGAGAGCAGCTCGATCTGAGAGGAACAGAAAAAGGGCAAAAAAAAGGAACAAAATGGCGAAAGGGGCAAAAAGAGAACAAGACCCTTGTGATACCTCAGCTTTATACTGAATATGAGGTATATGGGATGGAATACCGTGTTGGCTAATTTAGGGTCACCTGTCTTGTTTGCTCCTCCCTGAAGGTGCAGCCTTTACTTTTCTGCACCCCCCATGTGATACACAAAATCTAGCAGTGACCTTGGTTTGCATACCAATCCTTGGTACTAACTATAAACACTGTTAGAAGCAGGCACTCTGCAAAAACATGCTGCTAATTTTCAGACAATGCTGTTAGTAAGAAGAGACTTATCTGAAAAGTAAAAATAATTGAACAGAATTGTTCTGTTCTAACCCAAACCACGCCGTATATGAGAGTCCTGACTTTTAGGATGGCACAGCTACTGAGGATGGCTGAGTGTGATGACATTTTTTTGCTTTTGAGTAGGGTCAAGCTCAACATAATATTTGAAGGCCTCCTTTAAACTTGAGCTCAATTTTATCGTATGGTTTGTTGAAGATGAGTAGGTTTTTATTTTTTTGCAGGGTTTTGCAGAAGCATGAAAGTGAGTAGGAGTATTAACTGTATTGTATTCTCCAACAGTTCACAGGAATTGCAGCCTGGGATTGATAGCTTTTGGTGTTCAAGGCACCGATCTTAGCTGGGGAGTTTCTGAAATTTCTTGAGCCACATCACCCGTGTTAAGAGCATAATTAGTCTTGCGATGACGTGTTTGAATTCTACAGACCTACCTTTTTTATCCTCACACTCTTTGATGTGTCAGTCTTTGCTTTGCAGTCTGCTTTTGCAGTTTGAACCAGACAGGATTGATTTCTTTTCTTTAATAATACCAGAAAATTAACCATAATCTTTAGGATTATTAATCTACTGGAAAGGTTTTTAGTGATCTACTTTACTAGAGATCATTCAAGTGGTAATTCAGTCTTCAAATTTAATGAAGCATAAGGCAACAGGCTTCCCGATGTAAATAATGAACTCTGTTTCCTACTTTTGTCAAGCTATTCAGAAAAGAAGGATTCATCTGTGCTTCACTGGGTAGGCAATGAGTCTTCTCTATTGCAGCATTTTTTTTGTAGGTCAAACAACTGTCAAAATAGCAAAATCAGATAATTTTTTTTTGCACTTATTTTTATTACCTAGTAAATAGTCTCTAGCATATGTCTATTTATACTTACGAATTCAAATCCTAAATGTAGCTGTTTAATGGAATCATAGGTAGTTTACCGGTGTTAAAGTCATAGTTAATTCTGAAGAAAGAATACACCCTTAAAATAATAACACTGCTCCTCTGGGACATGCTAAACCTTATGAACAGTAGATATGGAAAGAGCTGGTATTGTTTGTAAAACATGAACTTACTACGTGTGACAATTTCTCTGTAATCACGTGGTCCAGAGAGAACACAGAGTAGAAGAGTGGGCAAGGTAACAAAGGCAAAATAACATAACAAGGTATGCAATTTTGTGTATGTTTTTATTTGCAAATGAGTATTTCTGTAGCTTTAACACAGTACTACATTGCGTGTGTAGAAGGCTTGTGGCATAGAAGGCTTGTGACGCTTTCACGGTATTCAGAAGTGAACAGCAAAATTGCTTTCTGAGCAGATAGATCTTAGAGTTGTGAAATTGCACAACTATCTCTGAGTTGTGCTACAGAAAAACAGGAAACTTCCCTTGTCAGGATTCAGCTGGGGCAGTACATAAGTCTCTGTGTATTCACTGTGGTGATACACTCTGTACTTCTAGATGGTGATCAATATTAAGTTATCCACGAGTAGTTTGTCTGGACTGTGCCTTTTCCATGCCACAGCTGCAGGATTTAGGTAGCTCCCTGCAGTGCCAAGTTAGGTGTGGTGGGTCCTGGTGACTGAGATGCACCACAACAGGGGAACCGCAGCCCTGTTCTCTACTCGGCTCAGTCTTCAGCAACTAACTTAGTTTTTGCATGGTTTGCAGCCTGCTCTTGTAAGTCTGCCATAATTAAATAGACTTTCAGTAGAGCTAGCCAGTGTCATCACTACGGGAGCTGAAAACAAAGAGCTATATCATGTTAGTTTAACATGTTTACCATATTAGCTGAAGTCCAACCTGACCTTGGCTCTGCATGCCTAACACTAGGTCACCATGTCCTCTAGATTTTGGAGAGGTTCTGTTGTATGCTGTGAGGAGAGGTACAGATTTTGATGCCAAGCCTGAGCTGAAACAGCCCAAAGTAGTGCAGACTTTCCAAATATTTCTGCATGAGTCGTACGTGCCTATTGCCAAGAGCACTCCCTACCCAGTTGTCTGGGTGCACTGTGCTCTGCGCTCTGCAAAATGCTCTTTCATTCTTGTACCTTCTGGGTTCTGCAGTTAAGGCCGTGCCTGTCCATACCACTGAAAATGGAGGACTGTTGGTATATGGGAATCTGGCATCTGCGAGCAAGCAGTACCTTTCTTCACTACAGAATCCAGTGTAGCGAGGAGTAGGGCATAAAATGCGGAGCTGAAACACTACTTCAGCATCCTGCCTGGAGCAGACATATGGTCTGAGAACAGGCTGTATCTCATCCAGCAAGCTTTCGGTATGCGGTGCTGCACACCTTCATTAGGCTTTTCAAACCTCTCCGTGTTTGTGTATTGGATGTCTTCCCACACTGTAGTCAACCATCGCAGATGGTTATGCCCACTTGTTGTCTCCAAATACATGATGACATTTATCCCAAGATACTGCCAATTGTCGTATGCGTAATCAATTCTGTAATTTACTTTCACCTGTTGGAATTTATCTCCATATGTAGATAGGACTCCCTGTTTTAATGACGTGCTAACAATGTGTTCAAACATGAGGCAAGATTACATTAGGGCGAGCTCTAAATTTAACTGATTCCTGTGATGACTTTTGGAAAGATGTCTGATTCGTTAAAGGTTACCTGCTTCACCCAAACTAATTCTCGTGGGAAAGTATCCAAATAATGTACAGGATAAACTCATATCAGCATGATGAATATATGAATATATGTTGTGAAGTTTTGTGTGTGTGTGGCGTGTTTATTTGTGTGGTGGTTTTGCATTGAGGTTTGTTTTGGGTTTTTTAGATTGATTTTTTTAGGGAATGTTGAAATTAAAGAGTTGGTCCTTAGAATGAGAGATGTGTATCTGGAGAGACGTGGAGAAATGCATCAGTGGGCAGGGAGGGAAAGGATAGAATTTTAGCACCAGACTGGCCCTGCCTGCAGCTGTTATTGCTGCCTCTCTGCTCCCAGCATAGCAGAATTAACTGTCACGAGTAAAAAGTAATCTCGACCCTCTCAGATCCTCAGTTCAAAATAGTTTACTTCTTTTTTTTTAAGTCCAGCTGCATTAGCCAGCTGAAGTTCAAATTTTTCCATAGTTGAAAGTAAGAATTGTATACTATATCTGTATCTAATGTAGTTGTTGTAGATGGATATCAGGTGATGGAACATGTTTAAGAATATTTTTTCATATAATTAATTTCATGCATTTATCTATATCAGTATCTGTAAGCAAAATAATAAAGAAGGTCTAAATACCACAAAACAAAGGATATTAAAATCTGCCTGTGGGACTTAGGAGCACAAATCTCATTGAGGTATGGTCCCAAATTACAAAGTGTTTTAGAAAATTTTACCAGAGTATGCATATGATGACGTACCATGTGTCTTAGGATTCTCCTGAAAGCAGAGTTGCTTCCTCGTTCTAATCTCACCGTTGTTGTCAGGCAGGTTCACAAATTCCTTGTTCCAAGCTGGTAAATTTGTAGCAATTGTGGCAGTGTACTACTTCATCATTTTTAGCAAAGTATGTAAATCTAAATCTGGAGATTTCACAATTTTAATATCACAAAGAAATGGTTTAGTTTTTGAAAAGCAATGAGTTAAAAAACCAAAACAAAACAGCAAGCAACCATACAACACAGCTGCTAAATTAATAGCAATCGTAAAGGAAAAAAAATAAATCTTCAGACGGATTTCAATGATTTCTTTAATTTCTTTGCTCCTTACGTTGTTCTATCCTCACCATCCTGTCAGACTTTTTGCTCATCTGTAAACTAGAAGAAAAATCTCAACTTCTTCAAATTCAAATTAAGATGTCAAAATATTCTTTTAACCACTCTCATTCTTTGCGTAATAGTGCAGAGTAATTTGAATATTTCATGCTATATCCTGTGATTACACATCTGATTTTAGATGTCTTTACCATTTGATAGGAGATTTAAAAATCTTGCTTTGAACTTGTCCCTGTCTGCAACCCCTATTACAGGGCTGCAAATCATGCTTTTTGTAGTGCATTGTGAGAGAGATCAGTCCACTTGCTCTGCTGGAGCCAAATTTTAGCAGTACACTGTGGAGTGGCAGTGTATTTATTTCAAATGAACACATGTTTAAAGAATTCACAAACAGTTGAGGAATCAGTGTAATCCTGTGACTAAACAGCGCTAAAGATTACATATGGTATCAGACTTCGAATACTGGGGGGCTGACCACAAAGGCACACTGGAAATTTCTTGCCAGAGTCTGGTTTTTTATGGTTTAGACTGCGCCTTAGAAAAAGATTGACAACTGAGATATAATTATTTTGAAACTTCTTGTTTATTTGGGAATTTCACTAAAATCCAATTGAGACTTTTGATAAAAAGAAAATATTCGTTTAGCACCACTTTGTTTGTATAGCAACCTTTCCTGTTCAGAATGGAAGAGCTTCAGTTCACCAATGTATTATCAGTTAGTTGGAAACTTTTCTGCTTTTGACAGAACAGCCAGAAGGAGAGGAAGGTTTGGCTGGTGTTTGCAGTCAGGCTGCAGTGCAGCTATGCCAGGCTTGCTGTGTCAGCCAGAACAAATGTTATTTTGTAAATCGCTTTCCTGTTGGTGTGTTCAGGTCTGTCTCCTTTACCAGCCATTCTCTGAGTGGGGAAAGCTGAATGGACTATCTCATAGCCTTGTTTTTTTCACAAAACAAATGGGCATGGAAGAGACCTCTGGAAATCCAATTCAACTGCCCTGCTCAAGCAGGTAAATTAGACCATCTTATTCAGGGCAGTGTCTGTTCAGGTTTTGATTATCTCCAAGGATAGTGACCCCACAACTATCTCTGGGCAACCTGCTCTAGTGTTCAATCAACTTTGTAATGAAGCAGCTTTTTCCTATGTTTTAAATGAAAATTTAAATGGAAATTACCTCTTGTACTGGCCCCAAGAAGAATCTATTTCCATCTTCTTTCTCCCTGCCAGAGGTGTTGATAAGATCCCCCTGAAGCCTTCTCTTC
>WEIS01003913.1:9610-44688 GCA_013389965.1 Todus mexicanus | reverse complement strand
AAAGGATGCTAGCAGAGCAATTTGGGTGCATGGCAGCGCAGATGCCTGCAGAGGCAGCAGGCTGAAAGGCAAGCATCTCAAGCTAGGGGACAACCTGGGGACAAAAACAGAGGCTGGGGCAAACAGGGTTTTCAGTTGTGTTCAGCAGGGAGGAATGTTTCTTGGAGGACGAAGGTGGTCTGGGGGCACAACAGCTGTCCCCCATGCTGTGCATGGCTGCCACAGACTGCCGAGGCTGCCCACAGGACAGGCCAGAAGAAGGAAGGAGTGGTGATGCAAGGCATGGGAAAGCTGTCCCAGTATCACAGTACACCTAGCCAAGAGTGGCACACCAGGCTCCCAGGGGAAAAGGGTATGTTTCTCCTGACCCTCTCTGCAGCAGCCTGGGATGCAAATGAGGTCTCGCAGGACATAAGAAAAGGTGCTGAAGAAAGAGCCAGATACCAAGCAGCAAACTGCTGCAGGATCTCACCAACCAATCCACCTACACCATCCTGAAGCCTGCACAGATGAAGACCACCAGTGCCACCTGCAAAGTTTCTCCAGCTGCTTCCTGCATCTGGGATGTCGTCCCACTTTGAACCAAGTCATGACATGGCACCTTAACAACCACTCTTGAAATAAATGGACCTCCCTACCATGGGATCCAGTGACAGCCCTGTGTCCTTGCCAGTAGATGATGCTCACACTGTCCTCTGCATGCAGAACCAAGAGCCGTAATGCCCCTTAGTACCCACTCACTGTGACACAAGCGTGTGTACGTTCAAGTACTGATGCACCAGACGTTGGATTTCACGAGGTGATCACTGAACACAGATGGCATAATTTAAACTACTAGCTAGTACTATATTTTGCACGTAAATAAAATATGTTCACGAACTCCCAGCCAAAACAAAAAGGGCCATTTTGTGAAGAGATGTGTAAGGAGGCTGAAGGCTAAAGGACAGGCAAGAGCTGTGGAGGAGATGACCAGGAAGGAAGCACAAGAAGGATGGACAGCGGCAGAAAACACTATGCCAAGAGAAGACAGTTGAAGACCCATGCCATACAGGTTTGACTTCTGATACTGAAACAGCACACGTTCAAGTCACTCTCAGACAGAAATAGGAGAAGTTTTGAGATGACCACAAGCAAGGAAACACCAAAATTGAGCTGAAGTGATTCAAGTACAACTGGTTTAATTTCCAAATACAACCGTATGTGCAATCAAAGCACCTCCCATCTGTGGCATGTAGTGAGAAGCCATCCCAAGCCCGCTCATGTGGTTCATGAGGTCACCAAAAACCCCAGAACGATTACATCCTTCTGTTGGAGATACTTATTACTGTAACACACCACATCTTTTTTTCTCTTGGCTTATAATACCAGTATTTTAAAAGGCCTACAACCATGCTGTTATTTTTGACAGTTTTCAAGAACAAGAACAAAAAAGGAAAAGAGAGGACGATCACTCACCTAACAAGATTGTCTCCAAAACACAGTCTTATGACACAGAGACCAGTTTGCGCCCTGACATGCACCTATGCTCATACGGAATTCTTTCAGGAGCCACGGCACAGAAGAGGTGATGATTTACCTCACAGTGTTACGCTTTTAAATAGAGGTTTACCTCTTTCCACTTTTGAAAAGTCTGCTGCGTCAGTAGACAAAGGGTAAGCTAGAAAAATGCAATGTCTTAAGTCCTGAATTAAAAATATTGGACAACTAGGACATTAGGTACCCAGGAAAAGTGCCAAGAAAGACCCTCATGGTTGCATACGAGAGCAGCAGTTAGGATCCAACCAAAAACCTTTGCGATAGAAAGTAGAAAGCACTAGGAGGCAAGGATGAACACTTGATTCAAAGCATGACCCACTGTCTGAAAGGGAAGGGTTAAATTCACATACATATCCAGGAGACTACAGGCCTGCCAGTTCAGCCTAGGTGCCAGGAAATATTATGGAACAGACNGCATGAGCCAGCAGTGTGCCCAGATGGCCAAGAAGGCCACGAGTATCCTGGCAGCTTGTTTCAGAAATAACATGGCCAGCAGGACTAGGAAAGTGACTGTGCCCCTGTACTCAGAACTGGTGAGGCCACACCTCGAATACTGGGTTCACTTTGGGCCCTTTACTACAGAAAGAAATTGAGGTGCTGGAACGTGTCCAAAGAAAGACAACAAAGTCAGTGAGGAGTCTAAAGCACAAGTCTTATGAAGAGTAGTTGAAGGATCCGGGGTTGTTTAGCCTGGAGAAAAGGAAGCACAGGGGAGACCCTATCGCTCTCTATAACTACCAGAAAGGAGGTTGCAGTGAGGTGAGGATAGGTCTTTTCTCTCAAATAGCAAGCAGAAATGGCCTCAAGTTGCATCAAGGGAGGTTTAGACATCAGGGAAAATTTCTTCACTGAAAGGGCTGTCAGGCACTGGAACAGGCTGCCCAGGGAAGTGGTTGAGTCACCAATCCCGGAGGTATTGAATGCTCAAGCACTGCTGCACCAGATGTGGATGTGGTGCTTAGCGACATGGTTTAGTGGTGGACTTGGCAGTGTTCTGTTAACGGCTGGACTCAATGATCTTAAAGGTCTTTTCCAACTTAAACGATCCTATGATTCTATAATGAGCTCACCCTGCAAAAAACTTACCCTGAGGTTTTTATTCAGGCAAATGCCTATTGATTTCATCTTCAGTGCAAACTTCACAATCTGGCCAAAAGACATCTTACGAAGAGATGACAAGGTTTGATTTGATAGCATATCACTTACAGCATGGATTAAGCTTACTTAATTCAGGAGAACAGGAGCAAGACTATCCCCATAAGACTGAAAGGATGAAACCTGAAGATCTATATAGGAAAATGTGATGAAACTGGAAAGGACAGGGGGAGGAAAAAACCAAAAACAAAAACAAAAAACCCACCACCAAAAAAAACAAGTGGAGAAATCATTTGTGGTTACTTGTGATGTTCAACTATTTCCCACTACTGCAGAAGGGCTGTGAAACGATGTCAGGGGAAAGGCAGCTGGAAAGGTGCGGCAAAATCATGCTCAGAAGAGCACACAAGCTGCAGCAGAATGACATGTTTCCTAAGCTGCTGCTTCGTTTCCCAATATTTACCTCTACTAAGCACAATACAATGATATTTGGGTTCCCCAAAAGGAGTAAGTGGGAGGATGAGGGAGCAGAGAGGTGGATTTCTTTATTATGGCTGAGAAAGAAGACAGAGAGAAGCTAGACTGGCAGTGACAACATAAAATGCTGCACAAACATACACAAATAGCTCCCTCTTGTAAAAAATAAAAGTTATGCGCTTTGCTCATGGCCAGAAAAGCACTGCACTCAGCATATTTATGGGCTCTGTGTTAGTTTTCCACATAAAGATGACTGCCAGTGCCTTCCAGGGCTCTGAAAACTTAAACTCTCACTGGAACCCGGTTTCTGCTGATTTATGTTTTCATCACCTAACCTCGGTGAACCTACGCTGGTATCAATGACTAAACTGCTCTGAAATAGGATTGTATCATTTCTAGGACGAGTAACGTGTGTAAATATTGGACTTAGGTTTCCAGAGCAGTCCAGCCAGAAAAACTAATCCTGCATCCAAACGGCTGGAACTGGAAATAATATGCTGGGGGTTTTTAATAATGCATATGTCACATATGTATAACAATGCAATGTCACAATATGCTAAATTTTCACAAATATCCACGTTTCCATACATATTTGTATGCGTGTATATATATTTATAGTATATTTACATAAGAATGCTAGGGATGCTTATGCCTACCTGTACCTGTATTTTCAGAACCCTTGCAATGCCCCCAGACATCTCACACAAAAACCAAATTGTGCCAAATACAAAAAATAAATTGAAAAAAGAAAAAAATCAAATGGCAACAGCTTCATCTTTCACTGCAAAAATAGCTTGTTTGTAATCAGATTTCAAGCTTATCAGCCTGTTGAACGTAAACCTGCATAAAATTCACTTTTTGGAAATAAGAGTCTTATTTAGCTCATGCAATAGTTCTTAATCTAACAGTTGTTCTTGGTTCTGCAAGGAGGAAGAGTTTGCCAATGGCTGCAGCATGCTCCTGGGAGATTAGACCTCTGGGGTTTATCTGATTCGCTGCCTGACTTCTCTGAAGACGTCCTCTGTATGCACACCAAAAAACACTTCACTGGCCCAGAGAACTTGTCTGTAGAGCTGCAGCATGGCATATACTCTCAACTCGTCACATCTGGGCCCTTCTCTCTTGACCTCTAATTGAATTTTCCAACTGGACATGGCTATGCTCATCTCTGGAGCCACCACATTTCACATCGGGATAGTGAGAGCAGTTGGTTGTAGACCTTCTGCTCTTGCACTATTTTGGTAACCTTGCTGGGACACTAATCTATCAAGCGCAGAGGGCACTATATATGGGAGCATCTACCAAAGCATTCAAGTCTTCCAGCCCCTAAAAAGCAATCTGATCCCCAACCCACAGCATCAGCAGCCAGTAAATGGAACTCCTGTTACAACAGCTGACTGACTAAAGCAGAAGTAACAGCACACCAAGCAACGGGATCCCCGGCAGGTGCTTTCCTCTGCCAGTTGTTGCACGAAAGGCAGGAATGTTTCACCAGTGCCGGTCCACTGCTGGTGAGAAAATACTTCCCATCACCCTCAAGAATGAAGCGTACAGCACGGCTTTGGATATCAAGCTCGAATAGCTCATTTCAACGTGGAGTATTAAGTCATGTCCCTCTTCACGTGCAAGCAACCCTGCAGCATATTTAAGTGTGGAGCCCAAGCCAGCTCCAAATAAAGTCAGTAAGAGTTCTCCCCGTAACATACTCCGGAGCGGGCTCAGACCACAAGTGACCACAGATGCTGTCATAAGAGGCTGGAGGAGTAGGTGGGCATTTGGTGGTCAACCATGACGATCAAGGACCAAGCACTAACTCATTATACAGAGACACTCTTCTAAATGTATGCAAAATGTGCTTCATCTATTTTGACAATTGCAGTTCCGTTTCAGTTACCGATAATAAGCAGGTAAATGTGATATAGCACATTAAGTAAAAATAAAGCAATCTTTTTTTTCAGAGTCACTCTTGGTAAAATTCTTCCTGCAAAGTGGAAGGAGGCTAATTTTCCCTTCATGTGGGAATTATAAAGGCACGCAGATTAACACTTTTACTCTATTTTCTTGCAAAAGCTGCCATTTCTCATAAGCTGTATTAAACCCTAGGCTCCAAGTTTGAGAAGATGGTGCTGCTCAGTGCTGTGAAAACAATAAGAGTGTGCGTACGGCTGTGCAGCATCCCCTGCCCTGCTGGAGCTAAGCAAATTATAACCTTCACTTCTTTCAGAGCAACAGTCCCAGCTGCAGAGAAATGATTCCTTCAAATGACAATATAAAATGATACAGTCAAGCTGCTCGACTTCATTCCCAGAGAGATTTTCTCTCAGGATGCATTCTGGTTTGAGTGGAGGGAGTTATCTGAACACTGCATCAGAATACAGAGGACAGAGCTGTCAGCAGCAGCTTCAACCTCTTGCAGAGAGCATTTCTCAATATGTGTGGAAACACTCATGTACAATTATTGAAATAGAAGAGAGTCGCCCTAAATGTTTCTTCTATGTCCCTGAAGGGCTCCCTAAATGAATAAACGCACATTGATTCATTATGTTTCAGCTCTTGCCACTGCAGCAGGCTCCAAGGGCAGGATTAAACTCAGACATGGGGGAGGAAGAAGGAGAACAACCCACCACAAGTGAAATAGAATGTAATTTCCAGTGGATAGTATTTGAGCCCTGAGGAACTCGAGGTGGTTGCTCCATCACCACAATGTCCTGCAAGATATGATCCCCAAGCCTGACCTCCCATGGCTCAAGCCACCAAGAGTGCTCTGCAACTGAGTCAGGCCTCAGGGTCACAGAAAAGTCCTCATGCCTGGGTGCTACAAAAACCTTCAGTCTAGTTGGCATGCCACATTCTGAGCTCGGCTTGAAAATAAGATCAAGGGGGTTATAAAGATGA
The DNA here is from genome assembly GCA_013389965.1 of Todus mexicanus. Lineage (NCBI taxonomy): Eukaryota > Metazoa > Chordata > Aves > Coraciiformes > Todidae > Todus > Todus mexicanus. Next base: position 38,685 of record WEIS01003913.1, on the reverse strand, counting down.
TAACGGAAAGATGAACAGATAGATATATTCACTGCAATTTGGAGAAAATGTGTGGGAAGCAATGTAATGTGGAGACTGTGGCTAAAGGAGCACCAACCCCAGCACCATGCCAACCTGAAATGAGTATCAAGGTGCTGGACAAAAGCTGCCCAACAGGAAAGTCCATCTTGCAGTGAAAAAAAAAAAAACCAAAACCAAAACCCCAAACAACATACATGGTTTGAAAAAAAGTTCTGTTGCTATTGCTGAGGTTTTTTGTTTGGTTTGTTCTGGTTTTCATTTGGTTGGGGGCTTTTTTGGGAGGGTGGGGAATTGGTGTTGGGGGTTTTTTTGAGGGGGTGGGGAAGAGCAGGAATTAAAGGAGACTAAGCAAAAAGACATTCTCAGTAGCTGGTTGAGAGAGAAAAGACAGAGAAAAAAAGAGCATATCTTAGGATTTCAATAGCCACGTGCTTTCACCCTCAGTGTAGACTACCTCTCACCAGGAAGGTGACGTTTCCTGTTTCTGCAGATACAAAGACCACTCTCCCCTATATGCAGGTTTGCCCTGACTCTTCTACTCAACCACAAATACTGTGTCTATTCAGCTCCACTAGTGAGTAATCATGCATTGCGCCAGCAGCAGCCACACTTCACCAGGCAGCACAGCACACAGGATGTATTTTGGTCATCTTGAGGACACAAGGACTGGGTATGCATATTGCATGGGCTATGTTGAGCACATCCCAGCTGGAGTGCTCAGTTTAGGAGGCACAAAAAGGAAACTAGCACTAGTTGTCTTACACAGCTGAAGGTGATGCTGAACATAGCGGTACTGCCAGGGAGAAAGCCATGGTACTCCCCATTCCCATGTCACAGCCCGCAGGCATGCCCAGTGTTCATGAAGAGCAAGACAGGCTGATTGTAAAGAATAGCTTATCACTTTTTGCTTGCTCACCTACTCGTATACACACATTCACCAAATCACTTTTTGAATCAAGAAGCTCCTTCCAGGCACTGAGTTTGCTCTTGCAAAAGCATGAGGATAACTGTAAAACAACAAAGCACCAATGTTACACGTACTTACCAATACCGTCACTGACATTCACATAAAACATTTTGAAATATCATAGAGGAATGAGGAAAGTAAAACCCACACTGATTGCCTGTGCTTATGTGACCCTCTTAGAAGCACGTTCGGCTTCTAGTTTCCAGTATAAGACGTGAACCAACAACCCAGGGACTGGGCTGCCATACAGTGTGAATAAAACCAGGCTAAATCTACCTGTTCAGCACAAGTGAGAAGGTAAATGCTACCAGGTCCAAATTGGAATCCTACAAAATCCATTAATCCATGCTTATCTTGTGTTACCCTGCTAGAAATGACTAACTAGGCTTGCATTAACACTTTTCCAATAAGAACTCACTCATGACTCAACTCTCACCAGCTGTGAACTCCCAGAAGCAGGGGATGTGACCTTCACAGGATGTAAGCACAAAGGAATGACTGCAGGGGCCACAGGGCACACATTACCAGCAAATGCACCTGAAATGTAAGATAGTTTGAAAACAGAAAAGCTAATCTTCCACTGGCACCCTGGCCACAGCCCTGCCTTCTGTGCTTCCCTTGTCAGGACATTTATTCAACACAAGCAACAAGAATTAACCCCTGACAGGGGTGGGAACAGGGTGAGAAAGGGCTGTTAAGGCTGGGAAGGAGCACACCCAAGTGCAGGGTGCCCCCTCAGTCAAGAACCAAGACTTCTAACACCATTTCCTTTTCCACTTTCTCAGAACCTTTGAAAAATGGCATAAAATGAAGAAAAATACCATTGCCAAAGTAATTTCAATTTTAAGCTGCTTGCATGACAGAAGAATGTACAGTAAGTTTAAACGTGACTTCCAGCCAGAACTAGTTCCCACTGACATAACCAACATCAAGAAAGAAATCCAGGTCCTTTCTTCGCTGCCTCAAGTATAAACCAGCTTATTTTACCCCAGCACACAAGTCCACTTAAGAATACATTATATGCTCTTGGACATATTCTCTTGTAGTCCTGGAAGGCAAATAACATTTGCTTTCTACAACACATCAAACTGAATACTCGCATTTGATTAGCTAGTTATGTGAGGTATCCTCAGGCTTTCTCTGCTCCTCTGCATTTTAATAATCTCTTTTTAATTTCTAGCTGATAGTATTCTCACCCCAAGTGTATTCATATTTCCACACACCTATGCTAATTCCATCACCTCAAGCAGCTGCCCATTCCTCTTCATTCTCCTGGTCTTCCTACACTTTCCATCTCGCAGCTGCTGCCACTATGTGAAAAGCATGCCCAATTTGCTATCTTCAGATAACTGGGCATTATACACCTTACTCCTACTTCGTCCAGGCCACTTGTCAATGCATAGAAAACTTTGCAGAGGTGGAGAGCATCAATATTCTTTCACACTATACAGCCACATCTCAAGATTCTTCATAGCTTGAGCACAGATCTGCTCAAACTATGTAACCAATCCATTAGAGCCACATAAACCCCCAATTTTTTAATCCTATTCTGCAGAATGAAAAGTATCACAATGCTAAGCTTGAAATAAATTATGGTTTGTACTTTAATTTTTTAAGTATGTATTTTTCCAGATTTTGCTTTAAGCTCCCGCTGATGCCTGCAATTCCTTGAAGCATTCTTAGACTATACCACATGAAAATAAACTGCGTTTATCCCCCGCAGAGTCAATCTGTGCACCAACAATAAACACCCTAAGCCTGCCTCTTTTAATATGCGAAACTCTGACCTCAGATGTATAAGCAAGGTTGCCGGCAACTTTAATGACGACAGCAAAGTATATTTAAGGGCAAAATTTGGAATACAGTCTGGTTTTCCTCAAAATTTCATATAACCACTCCATCAGATTCCTAAGGGCATTTTTACCCAGGTCTCTCTAATGAGCTTTTGTGAGCTACACCTCCCAGTAAACCCCTTTCTCCCTTGACTCCAAATTTCAGAAACCTTAATATAACCCTGAATATAAACAGCAACTCCAGAGACTATTTCTAACCTCATATATGCTTGCGATGCCGCTTCGTAGCACGTTGCTCTTTCACAGCCTCTGCTCACCCGTTTGTTGCAGCCCACGAAAAAGCACCCCAGCTGGGCTTTCAGCTCCCCAAGGGTCAGGCACATAGGGAAGCTTCAGAGCACATGCCAAAATTATAGGTAAAGCAGGGATTTAGGGCAGCAGCACATGATACTACTCTTGGAAGGTGACTAAAAAAACCTCAGCTCAGGTGATGTATCCATCTCACAAGCCCAGCTCACTGGATGGGGCTCACCTAGATGGGTAATGTCACTCTAGGATCTTGCCACCAGCCAATTGCTAGCATAGCTCCTAATGTATGGAAATAACTTCACAGCTGCTGGATTTTGAGAAAGAATAAAGCAAACGAACTAAACCACTCAGCCTGATGTAGCGAAGTCACTTTCCAAAAGAGGCTTTTCTTAAAGTTGCACTGATAGATTTACATCCCTTCAATAAAACAAATCCACATTAGCCCTTGCTGAGTCCAGTTTTACCCCTGTGCTGAATGACCGGTTTAAGCAATTAGGCCCAGCACAAACACAATGCAGAGTTTCCTCTTTAAGGCTCAAGCTCAGGCTGGTGAAGGCAAAGACCACTGCTGTGGGGTGGCAGACACCCACAGGGGTACGAGGCTACGGTTACTCAGGGGAAACTGTGGTGCATTCCCACCTCTCCTTGTTCCAGAGAGGCCTGGCCTGCGGCACATACCCTTGACATTCACCAGCTACCTGCTTTCTGCCCCCTCCCCAGCTTGCTGCAGCCACCCATGGGGGCTGGGCAGGGCTCAGGGTAATTCTCCCAAATTGCAGCTTCAGTCCCTGTCCCTATTCCATGCTCACAGGGAGCACAGTCTCTCAGGGCATCCACCTGTGTCCTACTTCTCTCCTGCCCTCAAAAAACATTCCCTTCCCGCCATAACACAGGAATAACAAGGCTTCACCAGCTCACATGGTAATGGCAAGGAGGCATGATGGGTTCTCCCCAGCAGCAGGGACCAGGGGAAGCCCCTGAACACGTCCCAGTCATGAGTGGACACACACAGATTCAGCTGCAGGGTCACAGGAGCAGCACTCACGTTAGGAGGGATTTCAGGTTTTGCAGACGCCTACTGCTGAGGAAGCATTTCTATTGTGCAGAGGGGTGGGACGGTGAGTAAGAGCCCTGCATCACCCAGCACAGCTTTGCACTGCTTCCCTGTTTTCTGGGTAGAAGGCAAACTGAAGATAAACTGGGCTACATTCCATTATAAGTTATGATAGTGACATCGCAGAAAAAGAAATGTTTTTTGTTTCCTCCAGCTCCCTGCTGTAGTTTCCATTAGGCACAGAAAAATCCAGATAGCACAACCACGTTCAGTTCAAATGCTGCTGCTGTGCCCTCAACCAAGACAACTCCCCAGGGATAAGTTTTGCTATTGCCACCGACTGGTAATGAAAAAGTAAACACTACTCCACTAAAAGTAAAAACTAACCCACTTTCAGGTGCTTGGTCAGATGGTTAACTGAAAATAAAAAGCAAACAACATTCAGAACATCAGTACCTTTTTTTCCAAAATGCTTGTGCTCTCCGCATTTGATTTTCCAGGTATTCTTTGAGATGAAGGTTATTTGAAAGACTTACATCCCAGGAACAGTTGCAAAGTCTACAGGTTATGTACAGAGCCGCTTGCACGTGTTAAAAATAGCAGTTGATAACACGATACAACGCTTCCACCCAGTTCTCAAAAACCAGAAGTGACAGGCAAGGTGAGAAAAGGTTAAGTGCAACTAGATTTCACATTTTATTTCACTTGGAAAACCAAATCCGAATCTTACATTCAAATTCTAGGAACCATCCAAATGCCAAACTGTCATCACAGCCTCAGGGCATTGCTCACTTGAATCCGATATGGACATCGGCTCAAACTCCCCTTGCATAGAGGAACCTCCACAGAAGCCGCGAGACTCGAAGTGTTACTAATCTGCTGTCCTGTTAAGCTGTGGATAAGCTAAGGCACAGACAGGGCTGGTAACCAGTAGGCGTTACAGGAGTTGAGCCCCTTTTTCACATCTCTAGGAGCAAGCAGGCTGCTGTCACCCTGCTTTGGTGCGGTGCTGAGAGCAGATATACAGGGTACAGCCCCCCGCACTGCCATGGGGTGAGCGCTGTGCCCACTGAAGCACAATTTCCATTCAGACTGAGATGCACACACCCCTCACAGTGGGTGAAGCTGATGAGATGACAAAAAGTAATTTAAACTAAATAACAATTCACTACTCAACTACATTTTTCAGCAGGTTGGGCCCTCCAACAACAGCCTCAGCGATCGCATTTCAACTCCGACAGCAGCCGCATGCAGAACATGGTGCTGGAGCTCCCAGCACTGAAACCAGGTGGATGTCCTTGATGCAGCTACAACATAAACCTGCTTGTTTTCATTACCAAAAAACGTGGATAGATAATAAACTTACAGCACCAAGCACCTCTTCTGGCTTCAGGGTAGTGACAAATGGCATGCAAAGAGGGATGAGCTTTGAAAGTAACGATGTAATTCTCTCAAACGAGCACACCAGGGACAATTCAGAGCTATACGAGAGGTGTAAACCAGCTGGATTTCAGAAAAAAGATCTCACCTGGCAATCAGCAGCCTGCTGCACTAAAGAGCTGCAGTGCCAGGATGGCTCTAGTTCCTCAAATCTCATCCCACCCCTCATTAATGACATCTTGTGCCAGCTTCTGGCATGTCACTTAGTCTGCTTTCCTAAGCTTTTCCATCTACAAAACAGGAATAATCACATTTAATTTCCTTGCAGAGATGTTATTAGGGTTAATTAGCTAGTGTTTGTACACTTCTTTAAAAACTGTAGGAGTGCTCTCTGTCTCTCCTCCTCTCTCCCTTTCTCTATATATAAATATATGATGTTCTATTATCATAACCATCTGTGCCAGTGGGAAATTTTAATTGCTGAGCCAGCTCTTGGGAAAGACCTGGCATTCTGTAATATATAGGTCAGAGGACTTTGTGAACTGTAAAGGTAATGATAACACATTTCAACAGGGAATGCAATGAGACACGAGGTAATGCTAAACTTGGCGCTAGGAGGGAAGTGTTTGCTAAAAACCTAGAAGAAAAATCTTGGTGGCCCTTCTGCATGAATCGAGAGGGACTTACCATCTAATCTCTCTTCAGGAAAACAAATTTATCTTCAACTAAAAAAAAAAGAGAAAATAGTGACCTGCATTTCAAAATGCAAAGGACAAGATATTCTACAGGTTAACCTGGAAGAAATACATGTGAAAGAAATTCCATTGCTAGGGAGAAACAAGTGGGTCAAAATAAATGGCTCCTCCGACTATCAGCATGAAGCAAGCTCATTTCTTAAATGAGAAATGAAATGGGAAAGAAGTTATGAAGTCTGAGTACTTGCTGGAGGTAAAATATTGTAAAGCATGAAGTTAAGGGGACAAACAGTGGGCTTTTTGTTTTGCTTTGAGCTTGAAGGAGTAATGGGAAACTAGAATATGTTTTTATAAATATAACCAAGGAAAATAAAGGGAAGAGAATGGGTCTATTGTTGAGCAAGGCAGGGGATCACATAACAAGAATCCAGATGGATGAAGCACTCAATCATCATTTCCCTACGTGTTTTGTACAAAGGACACAGAAGTATTAAGCAGGAGACAAAATGTGTGATCTAGATAAACCTGGGATAAACAAACAAACAAAAAACAAAACTAAGAAGAAATGTTAAAGTACCTCCATTTAATCAATGTGCCAAATACTTTCTACAGCAAGCACCTTCTGAATTCAATGGAGTTAAACAAGGGATAAATTTAGCCTACCATTTTACAACTCAATAAGATGAAATTACTGCACAGAAGGGATCTAAAGAAACAAATATATACAGAGACCATAAAACTTCTGTTGAGCAGTCTTGAAGCTCATATGGAGCTAACAAGATACAAGCAGTTTGGAGATAAAATAGTTTGTAGAAAAGAGGTAAGACATGAGGATGGGGTAAGACAGAGCTAGGAAATTGCAATCAACTGCTTTATTAGAAGAAATAAAATACACAACATAAACCAGCATGATGAGTAAAAGAAAACTTCAATAAAGAATGATTCTGCCCAGAGAACCCCAGATATCTTCCAAACATGCAAGTGTCTTGGAAGGAGTGAATCCTAGGTTAATTAAGCAGTCTTTGCTACCTATTCTTATGGGATTCCAAACATGCATGGAAGAGTATGAGTCCAACAATAACCCCATGAAAACAGAGGGAATCAGAAAGTCCTAGGTCATAGTCCATGCTCATCTGCATCGGTGTAAATCCAGATAACATTCACAAGCTGCCATGGATTTAGCTCAGTGGAGCTGGAAGCCAAGGGTGGAACAGCCTTGGACCCAATCCCTTCACAGTGTGAACTAATGCTCTTAGGAAATGCGCTAACTTAGCACACAGGGATAACGACATTCTTGGCTCGTCCTGGAAAGCAAACCTCTGCTCATGCCAGAGGAACCAGAAATAAACCACTGAGCATGGTCAGGCTGCTGGCTGGAGGAGCCAGTTATGAAGACTGATTTGGATGAACTGAAAACCAAATTCAGATCATTGACTCTCTCGACTGGGAAGGTACCTGGAGATTTTCAGTGACCTACACAAGTCCACATCACCTGTTTGTAAGCTTACTGTGACCTTAAATAACACAGATGTTTCAGAAATGCAGATGAACTATCCAGCTGGCAATTTAGAACACTTAAGCATTTTCAGAATATTTTAATGCAAACTTTTGCCTATTTACAATACTGGTAGAAGAGGAAGAAGTTCTATAGCACCCACAACCTTTACACAGAACTGCTAAATCTCCAAGCACTATTATGTGAAGAACACTGATACCAGCGTGTTTTCACAAAAAAACCCCTTAAACGTCAGAAACATCAAGCAAACTTCATGGTCAAATCACCTTTATGAAAGGTAGCAAACAGCACCTGATGACAGGAAGAGGGTTGATGTGCATCTGCTCCAGCCCTCTTCTTACAGCTAGTAAGAAAACCCACTTCACTGTGATGAGTGCTGAGGAGGTCACTAGGTGATGGGGAACCACCAACATAGGGGAAGACCGAGTGAAACCATGCAGTGAGCCTATAGGCCAACAAGACACACACAGTCAGCAACGATAAGCCTTCGCTCATCCAAAAGGCACAATTTTGTGCCAAAGGCTGCAGGTTTGTGGTGGGGAGAGAGGTACAACTGGGGAGATGTCACCAAGAGGACCAGTGAGTTTATGAGGCACAGAGGGGCTTTGGGGAAATTTCTTTATAGTTCAGGGAGAGAAGAGGAAGTGGAGACAATTCACGCATAATTGAAAAAAAGCAATATATAGCAGCAAGGAGATGGATAATGTACAATAGATAAAAAGTCATAAGCAGCTCTAAAAAAAATGTTTCTATGGGTTATGGTAAACCAGTATCAGACCAAGCTTCTTGGCGCTTACCCAAACAGTTCCTCCACTAGCACCATACCTCGAAGTTGCTTTTTATTTGACACTGCCTGCCCTGCCTGCAGAGGTACCCTGTCAATAAATCATCCCTAATAACATACTAGCAAGCAATAGCTCCCCAAAACATTACGAGTTGTTCACTTCAGGGAGCTCCCCAACATGCCCAACTCATCCTTTTGCCTCCCAACAGACATGAAACGTACACAGGAGGAGACTGGAGCTCCACACCACAGTGCCCGTGGCTTTGAAGGGATACAGCGACTGCAAGTCCAACTCCTGATGTTTCCCGTGGTTTCTGCGTGACCTACTTGATAGCTCCGGCAAGCTATTGGGGATTTAAAAGCCAGGGCAGGGCTGCCACAGCAGCTGTTGATCAAAAGGCCCACAACAGTTATTTCTGTTTCTTGGAGGAGTAACTACAAGTGCTCATTGTGCACTTAGTGTTTCTTAAAGGCAGCTTACTTTGTTGAGACAAGAACGTGAAAACAAGTTTATTCAGGCTCACCCATTCTTTATGGAGTTCGTGGCCCTTGTGAAAATACCTACCACACACACGCTGCTCAGAGATGACAGGCATTTCCAGAGCAAAGGCTGAGAGGGTGGATTTGCAGGACATCTACCCTTAAACTGACTTCTCGAAGTCCCAGGCCTTGCAGAGCGGTTATTTCCAACTGTTGTATCAGCAACTCAGGGGATAAGCCTGGTGCCGGGTGGCTTTATCAGGGATTATCAAAAGCTGGGCTGCTCCCCATGTTCCTTTTTAGATGCCTTTCTCCGCTCTATGCTCCGCTCTTCCAAGTGGGTACTCCTTCTGCTTCTCCAAGAGCAAACATCAAACATCCTTCCAGAACGCAAGAGGTGATGCAAGCTTAGAGGTGATGTCAGGTGATGCATCAAGAGACACTGGCCTCAATCTATTAAGAAATCCCTGCACAACAGCATCAAAAGCTCAGTCCTTCGGTGGTAATAAGCCTTGGCACTGGCTGTTCTACCAGCAGCATCACCAAACAAGCTGCAGGAAAGGGTATCCTGTCCCCATCAGCCTTGATTTCTTCACCCTTGCAGTTTTCCAGGGCTCTGTTCAACACCAGCCCACTGCATTGGGAAAGCAAAGTGCTAAGAGGATGGTAAAATCTTCAGAAATTAAATTTTACTAACTTTGGGCCTGTATCAGCATGTATCTTCCAGTGACAGAACATGGACTTATTCAAGATGGTCACTGTGCAATTCCCTTTTAACCAGCTGCATGGCACGATTATGTTTTGAAGCAACTCGGTGCATGATACATGTTCAGCAACTGTTTATGAAGCACAGAAGAAGAAGAGGAGATGAATCACCCACCCTAGACCACTTGCACCTCCTCCACTGGTGTTGCTGTGGTGATTTGCTTTATTCCTTAACCTCCCAAGCTAGTCAGATGTTATACACATTAAAAGTTTACATCTAACACATACAACCACACTCAGGAGATCAAATTTACCAGAATAAGTTCTGTGGCCCAAAAAGAACTTTTGTGACTCCTTCATCATCCCTGCACAACACAAGTTTCAGACCAGAAAAAGGATGAGACAGAAGAGAAGCATCAAGAGAAAACAGAGGCAACTCAGCCATCAAAAGCCAAACTAAAAAAGCTAAAAGCTGCAAAATGCTATGGCCACATTTCATGTCAGGACCAGGAGCATCTAAAGAGTAAGTTATTTTCAGTAGCACTGATAGAAACTTGGAAATTAAAACACCAGACTATGGAGCGCATCCACTTGGTCTGCCAGCCCATATGGCTGAGGCAATTATCTCCACTCACTTCACCTCTCCACTCACTGGAAAAAGGTTGCATTTGGAAAGAAGGATGCAAAAAAAAACCTGCTTAAAAAGAGCAAACATTTTTCACAATCTCTAAAAACATAGCCATATATATTATCTCAAAAAAGATATCAGATAGCATGACCACAGGCCATGCTAAGCTGTGACATCTCATAATATGCAATCACCACTGCACAGAACCTGCATGAGGAAGATCAATCACTCAGGAGGGTCTCAGGGGCATCAGAGCATTGAGGGGCATCGCAGAGGCAGCCTGATGCTGTGGTTTTGGAGAACTTCAGAAGTTTAAATAAATAAATAAAGTTACTGAGTGCTCCCTTCCCTGCTGCTGTTTGCATATTCTTAAAGGGACAACTCCATTTTTAAAGCACTTTACAGGTCACGTTCAAGAATTCACCACATATACCCATGCTTGCTTTCTATTTCCTATCTGCCCTTCAATTCTTGATAGGACTGTACTGCACAGCCTGGTGTTCCCAGCTTTCCTTTGCATGGGGTTATGATCCACAACAGAAGTGATTACCTGTAATTCTCCACAGCTATACTTATATGTATTTCACATATTTAAAGCCAGCAAAGTCTGAAACTTTGGGGGAATAGTAGGAGTTGGGAAATGGCTGCTTAGCTCTAATTTGAAGTAAACATCACCTTCAGGCAGATGCCTATGTCCTGCCCTATGGACGAGACTCAGGGAGTACCAGAGGCACCAGCAGCACGATGACTCCAATTAGCAACAAACAGAAATGAGAATGTATGGAATGGGGCTGCCTGCACCCGTGCGTAATAATTAGTAACATGCTGCACCACATGTTCTATGTGACACAGTCTCTCCAGCAACCTCCCGTTAGGTGAAAGAAGAACAAGGTTAGACCTCCCAACCCAACATGTGGTTTCAGTTTTACGAATTTATTCGAAGGATGATGCATCACAGGGATGGCTGAGGAACATCCAAGCTGGATGTTACATCCCAGGCAAAAACCCCAAATCAACTCCACTACTTCCCACAGCCTGTGGATTTCTAAATGAAACCTCACAATCCAAATTTAGAAGGAAAGGAGAAACCTTATGAAGAAGCTACTCCCTGAGAGACCTTGGCAGTGCTGCCTTGGACATCATTAGGAAGGTATATAGCACCCAAGGCCATGTCGCAGCATGCCTCAGAGGAATGACAGCAGAAGGGACACTGCTAGGGGTGTGCTAGGAGAGATAGCTATCGCTTCCAGTCAAATGCACTACAGCTTCTGTTACCATCAAGCAGTGGAGAGTATTTTTATATGTCATTTTCAACCACCGTTAGCTTTGACACTGCTTTCACTTCCACTATTTACACACTGAAGAAAGAGAAGGGTGCTAGGAAGACAATTTACTCAGAAATGCTTGCTTTTTAAGAACCCACCCTTCTTATTTTCCTACAGCATATGCATGGGTAAAAATAGGCAACTGGCCTTGATAGGTGGTGAAGCTCTCAAACACTGAACAGATTTGCTGCAACTTTCCCGGGCTCTGCACAAAGCCCATCCTTTGCTCCTTCAGATATCCCTGAAAGGAGTGGGAGGAGAGCTGCACAGTAGATACACACTGCGCTTTCTAACTGTGCTGCTCTAGGGATATTGCATTAGATTGGGGTGGAAGTTTTCTTCCTCACCCCATTCTGTGTTTGTCTCAAAATCAACCTCACCATGAATCTACTGATGAGGACAAGGGAGGAGTGAACATGGCAGAGGGCAGCACCACATAGCTTATCACCTGGTGTATCTGTATCTGTAGCTGCAGAGACTTGTAGTTGGCCCCACACCATTCTAACAAGAAACATGGGACTATCGTACCCAAGATACAGCCGCTACTTGAGGAGAAGCAAGACAGAGGGAAACTTTAATTCCCATGGAGCTCAATCAGTGCAGGGCTACAGAAGAGGAAGACTGGAAGAAGACTCTAGAGCTCACTCCACATGTGAATTCAGCGAGTGCTTTTGTCACTGGGACATTATTCGCTCCTTCCTGCATCCCTTTTATATTTTCGAACAGATCACAAACCCCACAGGCATCTGCAATGACTAAAGAAGCAATTACGGGTATGTCACTGAAATACCACAAGGACAGAATCACTCTGGATTCCCAGTACACCCTCACCGCTTGCTGACAATTGTATTTGCTACAGACCTGACTCTGTTCCTGTTGATGCTGTACCAGCATACACCTCGCACGGCAGTGAAGCAGCATGGCGCCTCAGGTACCATCAATCAACACCTTGGAAACCATGGAGGTGCATGACGAGTCAGGTTTTCAAATGTGAGCAGCACAGTATCATTAGCCAAAACAGCGCGACTAACAGTTGTGCGTTTTTCTTCAAGGACTAAAGACACGATCTAAGACCACTTCTACCCTCATTTTGAGGGGGTCCTGAGCTGAGCAGGTATGGAAGTTATTCACTGCAGTGCTCCTCAGCAACGAAAACTGAAATTCAAATTAGTTGGTCAATCAGATCTCTTAGTTTTCACAATGCTTCTGACTGGATGCATTTTCTCTTCCACTCACACATGCAATTCTAGTGCTTGGCCTCACAGGAGACAGCAAGCAATCAAATACAGACGTGGAGATTTGTATCTCGGGCAAATTCAGATCCATGCAATGCAAACATATATACTCTCGTACAGGCACACACGCTTTCCGGCAACTTAATGATTCATTGCAAAGCAAGAGTATGCTTGTTTTACTTCAGGAACAGGTATTGATCCCAACACCCAAATGGCACCTTCTCAGGAGAACAAAGTTATTCCCCTTTCTATATGTCTCTTTTTTTCTGGATAGATATCTTGGCCTGAGATGTTATACTGATTCCAGGTATCTTTGGAGGTTTAGTACTTATGTGCTAGAACAGAAGGGGCAATGTCCCATGCTCGGTAATTGCTATTCCTGCAGGCACCTGCCCTTCTTTCCCCTCATTCCTTAACCCTTATTTTCTCTCAAGGAATTACTCAAATATGCGCAGGACAGCAGATGATACATAAATCTCCCTTCAGTTTCCGCCAAGTTTAGAAATTCATTTCACAAAAGTCAGAAAATATATTTGGCTTTTTATTATTTAAAGGCCTACAGAACAACATAAATCCCTTCTTCCTCTTCTGGAGGAGCCAACAGGACTCGTTAAGCCTTCTGGTTCCCTCTGCTGCCATAAAGAGGTGCAGAGTTTCTGAATGCGATCAGCTGCTGTGCAAAGGCCCTGCTGCAGTCTCAGAAAAAAAATCAGAGTTCATGCACCTTCTGAAGGAGTCTCCCATGGGACCGTGTCAGCCTCCCAGTGCTGCCGAGACAAGGCGGTAGCTGTCGCTGGCACTGAAGGTCACCTCTGAGCAGAAAGGCTTCCAGAGACCCTCCTCTTTGGCTCCGGGTCTTTGGAAACAGCTTGGCTTCAGAAGTGACTGTCTACACAACGCATGGGGCTGAAAGAAGCAGCCTGTCTCTGCAAGGAAGATCAAGAAGTCAAAGCACTTAAGCTTTTGCTTTCTAGTAGGCTTCCAAGATGCTGTCCTTGAAGACATTAAAGCCAGGTGTCCTGCTAACAGAGACAGAAAGCTAGACACCAAGCAGAGTATCTCCTTACAGGCCCATCAGCCTCCCCAGACAGACCCACAACTAAGAAAAAAGGTGAGCACAGAGATCCCAACTACCCAGAAGTTCTGCATGGTTTCCACCTGGCAGAGCCCAGGGCTGGAGTAGGGCGCTGAGCCAGGCAGGGCATGCCAGGAGACGTGCCATTTCCATATGTGAAGGCAGTACCCACCCCTGCTTTACATCCCTTTCAGCTTCCCAAGAGTCAGGGAAAAGAGCTCCCACAGTCAGGCAGCTGACGCTAAACCAAAATGAGAGGCATCAAATGGACTACCACCGTAAGAAGCTACAGTTGCTCCTACCCACTGGTGCTATCCTGCAGCAACAGAGAGGTGACAGCAAAACCTCTACATCCCCAGACTACAATACACGTACAAGTACAAGGTTGGTTTGTGCACGCCCAAGGAGGTTGGTGCTTCCCAGCACCACATTTACACATGTAAAACAGAGATAAATTGCAAACTAGCTGACAGCTTATGCTGCACCCTGAGGCAGCCAGACTGCCTGGAACAACTCCCTGTCGGAGATCTGCTTTGGTTCACCTGAAGAAGGCATTGGGCAACCTGGTGGCAACAGGCTGTGGCATATGTGCTAGATCTGGATAGCATCTCTTAAGCTGCCCTCACAAACAGGTGGCATGCCAAAGCTGTGACGTATTACGTATTAATGTCCCCACCAGTCATGTATTTTAAGGTATTTCAAGCACATGTTAAGGACAGCTTCCATCAACAGCAACACTTCAAACATAAAGGCTGGTACCACGGAAAATTGTCTAAGGAGGCAAGTGCTACATGAAAGTTCAAATATGAGACGTTTTCCTTCAACAAGCACGCTCCAGGAATAGAAACCACAGTGAAACACAGTGATTAACAGAAGTATGTATGTTATCTTTTCTAGGTCAACTCTCAATAACTTCAGAGGATACCAGGTCACAGACTCATTTGGTGAGTTGGGGTGGTTTTTTTCTCCTTTGTATTGTTTTGGTTTTTTAAACACAGCGTTATTGACTTTCATGGAACTTTTCCATTCTTCAACCACTAGATCTGTCTGATAAATATATTTGACCTAATTGGAACTGAAGTCCCATTCTCTCACAATAATAAGCCTAAGGAAGATCATTGCAGCATGCTTTCATCAAATATTAAGAAGCAGAAACTTCGGGAAGGTTTACAGCAACACTTGAGGCCATGGAACTAAATTCTGCTTTCATTACCAGCTGCTAAATTTTAGGCTTGGACCTGCAGCTCAGAGCCTACGGACTAGGGTATGGGAAAAATCAGACAGTATTTTCATGTTTCTCTGTAATTTGAAACCGCTGAGACATATCTCAGGGTATAAATCACACAGTTCTGTAAATAAAATAAATTATAATTTTGTACTCTTTGGAAGAAAGCTGACACTAAATTCACGTAGCGAATGTAAGAAAAAATACGCATGGCCTGTGGCCCAGGCACATGAGAAGCTCCCCCTCGTTCCTGGGGAGAAAGCTCCACCACCACCATTAGTTGGCTATGCCCTTGGGAGCTTATGGCTACAGGTAGTCTACAATATACTAAACATCTGTCACTGCATAACATCTTTGGGTCATGAGATAAATGTTTATTAACAGAGAGCGCTACCAGCAAAATCCCAGCAAATTTCCATGGAAGAGTAAGCTCCTCTTCTCAGGTAATTAAATGGTGAATCTTCCCAGTAAGCCCCAGTCCCAAGTCCTTATCACACAGATACTGATGACTGCCTCTCTATGCTACATAAAGTGTCCCAGTTTTAAACACATGCTGTCACTTCTGTGAACTGAAGTATGACCTCTCCCCAGCACAGTCTCTTTAAAACAAAGCTGGTACATACATGTGAAAAAGCAAGAAACCCGCTACCAGATAATAGTTATTTTTGTATAAACCAATTATCCTCTGCAGCAAAAAGATCAGATAAACACAGTTTTGAAAGTGGGTGGTTATGAAATAATAGAATGTATCATTTTGTCTCCTTGATAACAAATACAAAAGATAAAAATGAAGAATTCTTTCATTTCATTACAGGAAAGAAATCTTCTAACAGACAACTGCCACTTAAAATCCCTTCATAAACATCCTGTTCAGTTTCAAATTGGAGGACAAAGGTGTACTATAAAGAGCCTTAAGAAATGTACTCCCTCCTATTCTGGATCCTCCCCCCTCCCAATAACACATAGCAATGAAAGCAGGACACCTCTTGGAGCCCACTGATACAAAGCCAGTGAGCGCTTTGCCTGCCAAAGACATCAGGATCCTTGGGTGGGAGCCTATAAACCACTGTGTTTGGAGCCCGCACTGCAGTTCCTCTAAGTCTCTGTCTTCTGTACATGACATAAGCATGACTTTAGTAAGTTTACAAGAAATATGAAGGAATGTATGCAGACACTTTTCACAAAATCCTTGCAAAAGTGGGAAGTTGCATTTGTTTTAGGAGATTGCATGTGCTCACCAGTTCCCTCAACACCTCCCAGCAACGTTCTATCTCACAGGTAGATCTCAATCAACTCTGGTCAAGGACTGGAGCACAAGGGATGGCCAATGACAACTGCATTTCTGCAAGTGTTATGGAAAAAAAGATCTAAGAGAGACTACACTATTTTCCCCCATGAAGGGGAAGGCTGGTGGCAAGCTAAAGCCCTGTCAGGCACTGGAGAAGTGACAGGAGTGTGTTGGATGGCATAAAGATGGAAAAAGCTTTCATCAGCCCAATCCAAGCATGAAGCCCTCCTCATCCCTCCACCTCTGCATTTTGGTCACAATAACAAATAACTTATTAGCTGAATAAAGCATGGAATCTACTCACTGTCTTGGCAGCCCATCCTGCCTCATTGCTTGCTAAGCTCTCCCCAGGCCTTCCTCCCCACATCATGCTTGGGTACCACGCAAGAAAGCACCACCTGTCTCTCAGACTAATTCAGTGCTATTAAGAAGATGACAGCCCTCCACCAACACCTTGGTCCTGTTATTCACAGACCCACAGGGAAAGACATGAGGGCAAAGCCTGGAAGTCTACAACCGCTCCACGGCACTTCTTCCCCCAGTCAGTCCTCATGGTTATTGGGAAGGTACAAAACACAGGCCTGAGAAAGCAGAGCACCAGCCTCTCACATGCCACTAGATGATGAACATAGGAACCCACTCCCGTCATTTTCAATTAACAAGCCCCATTGCTATTCTTCTGCGGATCATTCCAAGGGAACAGGGTAAGGCTACCAGCCTCTTTGCAGAGAGGAGGTTAAGCTCAAATGCCCTCCATACACTTTTAAGAGAAATTGTTTGCAGTGCTTAATTCCAGGAAAGCTGCAATTAATTGTGCTCCAGTATCAGTAAACACAATGGTTACACCATTAGAGCCCATTATTTTCCCTCCAAGACACTACATTACTACATTATTGATGCAACAGTCCAGTATAATGAAGTGATGCTTTGCATCCTTCTACCTACTGAAGATCCAAGTTCCCGGTGCAATAGCATTGATGCCAGACTTAGGGAGGGTTCTTTTTCCAGTAGGTCAAAAATTCCAGTTAACAACTGGAAAAACAGCTGTGCAAGAAGTTAAACACCTGTCCTTAATCAAATGCAAATACTTGTGTTTCAACTTGATATAACTCAAAATTACAGCTATTTCTAAATACTCTGCTTCGACAGTGAATATTTTTACCTCATCTGGACAGACTATTTTCAGAAAGGCATTCGAGAGAGATTAAGCCAGAATGCAGTAAATTAGCGAGCCACTTACGTAAATACTGAACTTCAAAGAAGTTAAGGAGGGGGAAAAAAGCAGTTATATCTAGAGGGTCACCAGTCCTCCTGGAGAGAGCACATATGAAAGCCAGAGAAAGAAGATTTGCTCATGTCAAAATTGCAGAAGAAAACCTCGAGAAGTCAGCATGAAAGGAGCTCAGAACAGTAGATCATTCAGTCCTGCAGCTCTTACTCATTCACAGGACTACTGAAAGGAATAAAGTTTATTTGTGTGAACAATTCTGCAGGAAAGAGCCTCTGCAGAACGCCCAGTCAGCAGCAAATGGTTTTGCAGCACAGGAGGAGGCCAGGAGTGCCCGCCATATGCTATGCAATGCCTTGGAAGGCTGTCCGAGCGAAGCCTGGGCTAAAATGTGAAACAGCACTTCCTCTGCAATTATTAATACAAGACAGAGTATTAATACAATCTTTAGAAACAGTCTCCTTCATGTGCATAACCCCAGCACATTGTTTCCCAGTCACTCCCTGCAATATTCAGCGCCACAAAACCCCAGTAGCACATTGTGAAAAGGAGTAGGCTCTTTAGGGTTATTTTAAATTTAACTCTCTTTGAGTTTCCTTTAATCTTCTTGCATCCTGGTTCTCCACACAAAAATTAGGCAGCCGATCAGTTCCCACTTTGCCACTCATCCTCTTGCATGGTTCAATCACAGCTTCCCTCGGGTGCCTTCTTTCTGGACCAAATAATGCCACTCCAGTTGACTATTGCCGTACCGAAATATTACCCTTGGGCCCCCCAACTTTCATTATCTTTTCTGCTGTTTGTTCTATTCTCTCTCTTTCTGGAAATGAGGCTACTAAAACTGAACTAATTACTCCAGGCTCAGAGGATATTTTATAGGGGTGCCAAGTTGTTCTCATATTTCTTTATGCCACGGCCAACACTCACGTGTTTAAATATCAGCAACTGTATCAGTGTATGAGTGCAATGCCAGCAGCACTGTGTGAACCTTCATGGGAAGCCAGATCATATCGCATTCCTGTAATGCTCCTCAAGTCACACAGTCAAGGGGAGAAGTAAACCAAGAAGTCCTCACTTACTCAACCCATCGTCCTCCCTTAAACGCTGTCGTTATCTCCAAAGTGAACATTTTCCATGGGGCTCATTTGGATGAGTTGGCTCAGACCCTACCAGACCACAAAAGGTGTGAATCCCAACCCTAAAGACCCCAATGTGCCCACAACACCTTTTCACTCCAGCCAGGGATGCTTCAGCAGCACTGTTGGGAGTATGCAACACGGATTGCACAAGGTGCCCGTGGGCCTTAGCAACTCCTTTCAACGGTACAGGTCTAACTCTGCTCAGCAAGTAGCTTTGTGGCCAGTTTTGCAGTTTGGGTGTGTTCGCATGACAAGCAGCTATTAAGCAGGCAGCAGCGTTCCAGGTAAAATCCCAGGGAGTCCCAAAGCATAGCCTCGGTTGAGCAAATCAGAGCCATCTAATCTCGAAGTGATAAAGGTGGGGCTAAAGGTGGCAGGGTCCCTTCCAACAGCAAGCCTTGCCATGGCTGTGCCTCCTGGCTCCAAATAAAAGAGAAGTCACAAGTCACCTGCAATAGCAGCCAACGCCTGAGCATCCAGGGCCAGCCCAAAACCTTAGAAAACACTTTGTGACTCACCAGCTCCTGCCTCACACCGACACAGTCTGTCATTAAAGGTGTCTGGATAGAACGTCACCAGCCCTGATAACGTGGTGTTTTCCCACCCACCTGGTAACTGCCAAGTCTCTTCACAACCTCAAGCTTCGTCTTGAGCCCTTCTCTCCCTGTGACAGCCCTGGTCAGCAGAGAGGAGGCAGAGCCGGCAGATATCAGCATCCCCATCTGCTCTGGCAGTTTGATGGCTCTCATCACCACAGGTCTCCTTATAAAACCTGCCAATTATCCCACGCATACACAGTTTTAACGTGCTGAAGAGAGGTGACAGCCCATATCCTTCCTGAAAATCAATTAGACTATCTGTGTGCTTAAGGGGGAATAAGCTTTGGCCAGGGTAATTTTCTCTTGTTGTATTTAATCCTGCTTTGTAAGTGTTCAGCCACCACAGTTTTAAGTGCTGATGTATGTCAGACAAACAGCGTCAGCCACTTACCCATCTTGGCTCCCAGCTTTTGGCTGCAAGAACATTGCTACGTAAGTTCAGCATCCTTTGCACTAGAGAAGTGCTTATCTCATTCCTATATTTAAACCTGTAAAATAGTTGAAATTACTCTCACTTGTCTTACCCGTGGTTCACCAAACATGCCCTTTAAGATGGAAGGCAAAGCATCATACGGATTCAGACAGGTAGGAATTTTTCATTGAAAATAGTCTGCTGGTGTCCACCCCTGCATTCACTCAGCATGCAAAACTATTTTCACTGTCCAAAACCATTTGATGCACAAGGCAATTTTTTGTGACCATGGTGGTATAACGAAGAACAAGGTAATAGGTAAAGTATAACAGCAAAGCAACAGCAGGTCCTAACCACTGAGGGGTGGCTTGTTCAGGGTTGTGGGGTTTTTCCATGTTGAAGGAATTGCGTGTTTTTAAAACTCGTCTCCTTACTGAGAGTATGCCAGATAATTAAACCAAAGGTCTTATTTTAAAAATCTAATTTACTTTTGAAAATGTACACTCCTGAACTATTTTTAGGATTTTTCCTATGTGGGCCAGTGGAAATAGGCTAGTCAGTTAGCACGAGGGCTTACAGGCTGCACTGAGAAGTCTTTAAGCTGAGCACTGTGAACTAGTAAAACAACAGAAAAAAATAATTCCTTTGAAATCAGGAATAAATACCCGCAGTAAGATACTGATACTGATCTTCAGTTTTGAAAAAGCTTATTTTTAGCAAAACTAAATCTGAGCCTACAACTTCGACTCAGGAGTTTCTTTAATTTGTTAACAAATGCAAGAGCTCGTTCTGGTGTTTGATGGGCTGCCCTCACCACCTAAATCAGTGGGAATGCTGCCCAGGTAAGGACTACGGGTTTGGGTTTAGCAATACCTTTAGAACACTTTGTATCATACACCACTCCACACAAAACATATGCTAGAGAAATGAAATGACACCAGTAGGGCAAGGATTATTTTTCTGAAGTGTTGAGATTTCTGACCCTTATTTTATAAACATCAAGGGAAGTAAGAGCATCAGAGGTCTCTGCATCTAACTTCTAGTAGTTTTGTTCACTATACTGCAATCCAGAGCAAAATAATCTATCCACCCAGACTTAGAGAGAATGATTCAGTGAAACTCATTTCTGCAGTACACCGGTAGGCAAAAAAATGCCCCTATATTAAAAAAATATATATATCATTTTATCATCCTCCACAAAAAGCATCTCAGTGGGTTCCCAAAATTACTCCAATCTCTAAAATCTCTCTCCTTTCTGTTGGCAGCACTTCCCACCAAAGAGCTGGGAGTCCAGCATCAGTCTCAGGCACCCGGCCTGCCTCACCAGTGGCTGCTTGTCTTGTTACCGGCCACGTCCTCTGTTTTGAGGTGACACAGAAGCAAAGATGCTTCACTTGGGACAGAGGACCTGCAGCCTGGGGAATGGATAGAGCCCACAGCCCCACAACCTCTATTTTTCCAAACCCCTGCCAGAAAACTTTCTGTAGAGGGCCTTGCAAATCCTGCTCAGCCCTCTGCAAGACAAAGCTGACCTCCAACTTTAGCTCCTTGTTCACAGCCAAACACAATATATTAGCAAAGGCAGTACAGCCCAGCAGTGTTTATCCAAGACTATTACAGGGCCAAAGAAACTGCAAAACACTGCAGGATGCAAAGTTTCCTCCAATTATTTGACCGCCCTGAAAATGCAAATGTATTCACCATACTTCAGCTGCAACCCTGGCCCTGTTCACTTCTCCCACCTGGGAGCAATATTTCATAGTAGTGCAATTTAAAAGCAGGGTGGTTTTATTAATTTTAAAGCCTCAGACTCTTGCAGGTCCAGGTGCTACTTCACAGCACTCGAGGACAGAAATCTGGTCCTTGAAGAGGCCTCTTCTCTAATATTCTCAGGGGTTCCTTTTCACCTGCTCACTCACGAACCTCTCCCGACACCTTCATGGTCGTGTGAAATCCATGTGCAGTTCACATAACAAGATCTATCCACATAAGGGCTGTGGAAGCAGGCTGCAAATTCGCTGACCCAAAGGTATTACCTGTCCCTCTCAGCTCCACTGCAACGCCTCCGTGCACTCCTATCTCCCGGCGAGCATCCCACCTCCCACACATCCTGCAGCACTGATCCCTCCCTGCACTTTCACTTTCAGCTGCCTTTCACCACCAGGGAGAAAGAGCTTACATCCATCTCCTGTGCCTGTGCAGATCTTTTGAAAGATTCCAGTATCAACATCCATTACTGCCTTAAACGTAACAGTAGGAAGAGCCCAGTCCCCAAGTGTCAAGGCCAGCAAGGTTCCCACCAAGCAGATTTGTTATGCTCACTGACAACGGTTGGCCAAACACCACCACGCACGTAGATCTGCACCAGGGCTGCATGACAGCAACCCAGACCAGAATCTGGCCCAAAAATTATTTGAACAAATAGGATGCCATTTAATACAGTGCTTGTAAATGGCCTGGAACTGACTGGGGTGAACAAATCCTTCCTCCCTTACTCACTTCTGCCACCTTGGTTCAGCAGGGGCACGATCACCTGTCCTGAGGTTTGTTGGTACAAGTGGTCTAGTTTTCATGTTCCTTACTACAAATACAGTATCATTCAACTCATAATCAAATCAAAACCAATTTCCTTATCAGTGATGAGCTGAGAGAATTCCTGTGTCTCAAGCATCATCTCAGCCCCCAAGCTGGCCCATGTAATACCCATGTTGTATTAACACCAACAGCCCTCTTACAGTACCAAATTATAAAACCTCCTGGGTTGTTTCCAGGAACAGTTACACCAAAAAAAGGTACTACTTACTATGTGCAGGAATCAAGAAAGAGACTAAAATACCATCAGGATGGCAGGCACCGCTTGAGCAGAACCCAAGAAAACGGTCATGTCCCAGAAGACATGCTATGCAACTTTCTCCTCACCCACAAATTGCCACAGTAAGAGAGTGTGATGATTCAAAAGCATTAGTTGAGTATAACAGGTTAAATTAATTTAAATAACTGAGACAAGCCTCTGCAGCCTCAGCAAGGTAATGGCGTAAGTGCCTGTGTCCCATCCACGCTGCTGATGCACACTGACGATGGCTCCTTGTTCTCCAGCTCCTCCCAGAAACAAACCCCTCACTCCTACTATCAAAACGAGCCTGCAGCTGCCTTCTCACTGACTCATTTTACCTCATCAGTGGCCTCCTCTCTTCTGCTTTTACAGAAGAGAGATGTTGCTTTATGGAAAGTAAAAGGAGTGACTGACTACTAGATTGTATCTCCTCATGGCCTACAACAGCAGCATTGCTGTATTACCTTCTGGGAAAATGGGAAGCTTATGTGCTGACAGACAAATGTAGCCACACTGAGCCCACTGATGGAAACTCTTTGCTGTAGGAAATCCCTGAAAGCAAGGACAGATCGAGAGCTACATTTGAGGCTTTGGCTGGCATAGTCTTCTATAAAGTCTGTCCTTTTCTTCAGGCTGCCCAGTTGAATGCCTCTGGCAAACTGAACAGAGGTTAAGCTGGCCACACAAGCCCTAGGGTAATTTTTTACTCCATCTGTATGTCTTTTAAAATCTTTAAAATACTTATCAGGTGCAAAACAACTATAACAACAGATTTATATGGAAATGGTGCAGTAAGTTACTTTTTCCTCTGGAAGAAAACAAGGTCAAGAGCAAAGGAAGAAAAAGCCTCTGCTTTTTCCTTGTGCTTTGCTGGAGCCTCCTACACCTGGGTCAAAGGAAAACACCCTGTAGACAGAGACATGGGTGGAAGTGCTGGGGCACAGGGACTGTCAGGACAGCACCGCTGCCAGGGCTGGACACCATGGGAGACAGAGACAACAGCAAAGGGTTGAAACTGGGAGGAGACTGGGAAAGTCAAGAGGCACTGGTGCATGCTGTGAAGATCATACAAGAGAACTGGGAGATGAGAGCATCGGAAAAATTAGCCCACAACACTGAGCAGCTGCTCATTTCTCTGCCCAGCAGCTAACGCTAACGCTTACGCTTGGGGTTAAGGGAGATAACAGAAGCAGTCCACAATCTACAAGCTCCAAGCATCCACCTTAGCCCCTGTGAATGCACAGAAAGCCAATGTGCTCGGGGACACCAATGGTGGCAGAGCTGCTGCTGCTACTCATCATCCCCACAGCAAGGTTGAATATCCCAGTGATGAACTCCCTCATCTACCCCCTCCTTTTTTTGTACAGCCTCTACCGGGTCAGCAACAGCGCTATTTCGGGTGGAAGCTGCTACTTTTGGCAAGCCGTCTGAAAGGAGCTGCTGCTCTTTTTTGCACTACACCTTGGCCGGAGGAGATCACTCCAGGCAGAGGTTTTAATTCCTGGCACCCACGCACTCTCGGAAACAGCTCTCTTCTCCTCTGGTGTCATCTAATCGATCATGGCTTTCTCCTTTCACATCTTCATTGGGCTAAGGTAAGGGGGAAGACCATAAAGCTTTCCTTTAACTTCTGAGAGAGGAGAAGCAGGTCCCTGATCAAGACACGGGAGAAAAGTCTCAGGCTTTATAAGTCCCCCGCCAGCCCGTCACCAGATATTTACTCTGGACAATGTGGAAGATTTCTGACTGATTACCATCAAGGTGGTTCAATACACACTGAACAAGCACCAAAACAGTAATCACGGTGTCTTTTTCACTCAAAGTAACTTTGAGCAGCTATGGAAGAGAAAGCATTTGCAGTAGCATTAGGGAAAGGTGCAAAGTTGCCCCTATCGCTCCCCTGCACCTTGTGTTGCCGGCTTGCAGAAGGGCTGAAAGACTATGTGAAGCTTCTTACTGTGCAAGTAAAAAAAAAAGAAAAAAAAAGGTAGGAACGTAATACACTGCTAAAATTACAGTTATTTCCCTAACATGCTTCTTGTATATACAGTCACATTTCCCAGTCACGAGCCCAAAGCCTCATTTACATCAGAAACTAAGTGGTAGAGCTGCAGCCCTAAAACTCCCTAGCGTGTCCACAGCTCTAACTGCTATTAAGGTACTTTCCAACATGATAAAGGGAACAATCATACTGGTATACATCATCTTTATGATTATTCTGGGTGTTTCTGGTATAACCATTTCTGGGATTGCAATATTATTTTTTTTACATTATACTCATAACTGAAACAAATTGTATGAATAAAAGTGTCCAGAGGGAAACAAGCTTCCACCAGCCAGTCAGTCGAATTGCAACCTCCCACTGAGCCTCTACTTCCCAGTCCCACCATTGATCCTCAACTCTCACAAGGTAACAGAGGCCTGCAATGAGCGCACACACGCTCAGTGTCTGTCTGTCCCTCTACCAATACTGGGAGCGTAAGCAACCCACCCCACTCCTGGGATAGAGCACAGTTTCCCCACTGCCACCCCAGCTCCCACCAGCACCGATGGTCACAAGCCGCAACCAGACATAACCCCCTGCCCTTCAGGCAGATGACCCTCCCATCCAAAGAGGGTACTAACACACAAGTTGTTTAGAGAGGTTGAGGAATTTTGCTTGGGAGGTTGTCAGGTAAGCGAATCAAGCAAAAATACACATCATTTGTTGCACTGCTACCAATGTCAACCTCTGGGCAGAATCAGATGGGAAAAACATAACAGCAGAGACCCTTAAGCATAACATACAGCCGCCTATAAGAAACTTCAAGTCATATTCTTTTTTTTTTTTTTTCACTAGCCAAAAATAAGATTGAAACATAATGGGGGGGAAAAGGATGATCTTGTTGTTAAAGAAGTTTTTAAAAAAGCCCAAGAAAAAGGCATGAAATTCCATTTATGCCCAAATATTCCTCTATCATCCTAGCTGAAATAAGTTTTATATTGATTTTTACTTTGCCCCTAAAGCCATAATAGCATCTTGAATGGTTCAATTGCAATAGAAAGCAGACAAGAAACCCAGATAACAGTGTGTTCACTAGTAAGGGAAGGGAATGGTCTCTACATACACACACTTACATAGACATGTGTCAGACTGAAGAGCATCAACTGCTTTGGTTAAGCTGCACTAATATATTGGTATTGCTCATTTGCTTGGCGTCCCTCTAGCTTGCCTGGATTAGGGGAAATGGTTGAGGTTAAACCGAGGCTAGTTGACGCGTGTCAACCAACCTTGACCTAATCTTGGGTTTCTTCCGAGCTGTTTGTTGCGCCTTCGTCTCTAAATAATGTTAATAGAAAGAAACCACAGGGACACATTTGGGTTGCAAATAGCTGTTTTTAGGAACTGTACACAAACAGGCAAGGCAGAGCTGTACATGCTGGCTGCTCCACAGAGTGATCCCTGGCTCTCTGGCTGTCTCCCTTGTGGTCTCTCCCCTTCCCATCACAAGTCCTACCACAGAAGATAAGGAGACCCCAAGACTGAAATCGGAACAAGCTATTTTCTAAACTCTGTATTGCCTAAGTGTTGTCTAATACCATTCCTCCGCCTGGTAAAAGAGGACCTTTATAACACAGTGTAGGTGACTTTGAGCTACTTGGACCTGCCATCCAAGCACCCCCAATTAAAATTAAATATGTGGACTTACTCCTGTGATCTGCACTGGATCCAAAACCTAGGGAAACTTCCCAGTTATCTCAAAGCAGCTCCCAGATCTGGCCTAAAAGTAGAGGTTTGATGAGCAATAAAGAAACTAAAATAATGGAGCTTAAACCACAAAGGTGCCAGCTTTTACTGCCTTCCATTGAGTACACAATATTTTGCTCCCACTATTTCAAGGGAAATAACACTCCACGCGACTGTTGTAAGATATAAAATGTGTACTATGCTGTTCGGAGGGAGCTCGTAATTGAAACATTTGAGTGCCAATGAAATCCCAAACGTAAAGTTCTTAATTTTCATTCAACCATGACATTAAAATTCTGATTGTTCAGGGGGGAGAAAAAAAAAATAAATTACTATCTCAGAGTGCTTTTAAGGTCTGCTCTTTCCGATGCAGTAACTGTGATAAGCTCCGCCAAGATGCCAGCAGCTGCTGGCATACTCCAGTGCCTTGCTCCCAACGCCATGGCCTGCTTCTCCTTTGTCATCCCTACCGCTGTCCCACACAAGAGGTTATCAAGAAGCATATCAAGGAGATGTGGCCTGCTGCCTGCAACACACAAAGAAGTGCCACCACCTTGATCCACGTGCCTTCAGTCCCACAGAGGGAATGAGCAGGCACCTGTTGGAGAACAGGGCTCCTGTCAAGGTAGCTGTCAAGGCTCAGGAGACAAGCCCAACAGGGTGAAGCACCCATGGAAAGAGCCATCTCAGACATCTTTTTTGTCTGAAGGCACATGACCACCATTTATAGGAAGGAGAAGGTTATCTTGCAATACTGACCTTACTCAGCAGCTTCCAAGATGACTGGGTATGACGCCAGACTAAAAAACCTCAGCTGAAACCACTAAATGCTCTACACAGCTGACGGGGAAACCCTGAAAGGCTGGTTTGTGTCTTGCAGATCCTCAGACCACCTTTCCCACCACACGTGTTCTCAAACTATATTAGCGCAATCTTGGACTACATTATGCTCAAACTCATGTTCCGCACCTACTTGCATCCCATGATCTTCACGGGTTGCCTGTTTCACCATCCAGATGGAATTTAAGGTAATTTAGCTTGGAAGATGTTTAATGGTTTTACATGTCCCTGCCAGAGATAATACCTCTCCCCTTCCAAAAAGCTGCCAGCAGGTAAGGTACTGCTGAGGGCTCTGCTTTTGCACTGGTTTCCTTTCCCTCCTCTTCACTTGAATCACACTGGCCATAGGACCTCCAGAAGGAACTGCCACCACTTCTCATCCAAGTCCGATGGATCAAACCCACCAATTTCAGTGCCCATGTGTCACCCAGCTGGGGGACAGCATCCTGATTTATCAAACCTGCAGAGTACAAGACCTGTCTCTTCTCCTGGAGCAGCACAGTGAGAGGTGAGGAGAAGCCTGCTACCTGTTAAGCTGCTTTATCATGGTGTTCCACATACTGAGTACAGAGGAAGGATGAACTTGTGGTTATGCCACTACATAGAGACATAGCTTCCAGCAGTCCTAGCCTTCTACCACAGATTGCCCAAATAGTTTCAAGTAGGTCAAATAATCTCTCACATCAGATTTCCCCACCTTTCAAGCGCCTGAGAAGGAAACATTTGCAGCCAGACATGGAGAGCTCAGACATCAAAATGGGGAGGACTATATAAACAGATACGTATCTCACTGGTGAAGAGACAGGCCGATATGTTTAATGGTTTATAATGGCTATTTTACTTGCCATCAAAGTACTTAAGAGCATGCTACACATGCTTAGATTAAATCTAAATAAACGTAAACAGCAATAAAAAATGGCTTTTACTACTAGAAGGCCTGACTCTTGTTTGCACCTGTGACTCTAAAAATATATATATATCAGGATGCCAAACTATATATTGTAAGATGCTAAAAAGCAAACCCTTACAGTCATTTGCATAGAAAGGATAATGATGCAGAGAGAGAGGCAAAACAAAATGGACAACTTGCTAGGGATTGATTCAAACATCTTAGAAAAAAAGCCATTTGCTCGACTCAGGACTGAGCTACCAAGGAGATCTGTGCCAGGTAAAGCTATAACAAAATGGAGACAAAAACTCTAAATCGTGTCCCTGGAAGGGAGAAAAACGAGTGTCAGAACGAAGTTAATTTAAAACCACCGAGCTGATACGGAAGGAGTTAGAGAAAACTGCAAAACAAAATGAAAGGCTCAGTAGGAGCCTGTACAGCCAGTGCTGCAATGTCAGAAACGCAACACAGTGCCATCGGAAAGCTACAGGCACAGTACCAGGACTCGAGGAGAAAAACAAGCGTGGCGCTCCTGGAGAAGACCTGCCTGACTGTAACAGCACTAGAATCAAGTGCAAGGGTCCTACCACACATGCCCCTGACAGCAGATGCATTCCGAGGAGTGGCTCAGCGGAGCCTCTGGGGAGGACAATCCATGGCTAGAGTAAACTGCCAGAGATTAATAATATAACAGAGCTGCATCTATTTACACCAGGGAGAAGGACCTGGCCTTTTCTTTTGCTCCTGCTTGGCATCCTCCTTTGGGTCTCTTACTGGCGAGAAGGTGTCTTAACATAATGGATAATTAGGTGTAATGCGTCCTCTGTGGCTCTGTAAAAACTTAACAGGGCTTATCTGTAGATGTGATCTAGGCTTCCAGTTATCCTTGTTCTCCCAGTTCCCTTTCTTCCTCCCCCCCCCGCCCCCC
>WEIS01003903.1:0-15475 GCA_013389965.1 Todus mexicanus | reverse complement strand
AAACAAAAAACAAACAACAAAAAGCAAAACACAAACCAAACACAACCCTGAAACTCTTTAAACCACTGAAGTGTCTTTAAACATAAGAATTAGATGTGCTGATCAGAAGTTTCCTTCATATACTCCAAGGCTTCAGTGAAGTCTGTGCCACTACAGGAAGCCATCCACCAGGCCTGGCGAACGGGCAAGTGCAGACTCCTCACTAATCCCATCAGACCCTGCTATTCAATTTCAACTGAAAAACAGAGACTTGCAGTTTCTGGAATTGAAGGTTCTGCAACTTTGCCCAGGTTTTTAAAGCAAGTAAAGATGTGTTTAATGAGATGGTCCACCCATCTAATACACTCAGTGCAAAAAAGCTACCAGAATCATTACATTTTCAAATATATAGAGCTATCTTATGCACATTGTTGTATAAGTCATCATCTTAAACTGGCTGGTGTATACACATACAAACCAGCACCCTAATCATTGATCACCCTAATCTTGACCTCAGTGGGTGAGCATGGGTCCTCTAAATCAAGGTCAGCATTCAAGGTGAGAACCTCTGTATCCACAGCAATGTATTAAAACACACATTTGGGACTTTACTTACTGCAACCTGACCATCTCCAATCATGTGTGATTGGGAAACCGTCTGAATTGTTTCCTGAAATACAGCAAATTATGTGTCTTGTAAATAACATTTCTCATCATGTGTATATAAGCTCCTCAAATATTTTCCTTTTTTTTTTTTTCCTTTCTCTTTAAACACTTTATACAATGGGACAGAACTGAAAACTAAGGCCAGGAATACTTGTTAATGGTTCAGTACGAATTGCAGAATGAAAGGGACCTCGAAAGATCGTCTAGTCAAATCCCCCTATCAGAGCAGGATCGCCTAGACCAAGTCACATAGGAACTCATTCAGGCAGGTTCTAAATGTCTCCAGAGGAGACTCCATCACCCTCCTAGGCAGACTGTTCCACTGCTCTGTCACCCTCACTGTAATGAAGTTTTTTCTCATATTTAAGTGGAACCTCCTGTGTTCTAGCTTACCCCTTGTCCTATCATTGGGTGCCATCGAGAAGAGTCTGGCTCCATCCCCCCGACACTTATCCTTTATGTATTTTTAAACATGAAGAAAGAAGAGGAACTGCAGAGTTGGACTGCTAGCACTAGAAAAACATTTGTCACCTGTACAAACTCAGAACAATAGTAAAAGCTTCAGACAAATTCAC
Source organism: Todus mexicanus (assembly GCA_013389965.1). Taxonomy (NCBI): domain Eukaryota; kingdom Metazoa; phylum Chordata; class Aves; order Coraciiformes; family Todidae; genus Todus; species Todus mexicanus. The sequence continues at coordinate 14,255 of WEIS01003903.1, read as the reverse complement.
GATGCTTATTCCTGTATTCAAGCACAGATATAATTACTGTAGTTGCTGGGTGGTAAAGCTCTCTATATAAGGAGTCCTTTAAGTCACTGTTCTCCAATTTGAGGTAAACCATAAACATGATTAAAACCATGTAAGCAATGTCACTTAATTTGTGCGGTACCTGGAGATCTGAAATTTTAACAGACAAGAGGTCGCAGTATCTGTAGATACATAATTTAATTCTACAGACAAAGCTTTTCTTCTTGGGAGTGGGGAAGTGGGAAATAACAACATATTCCTATTCTATATGTATTTACTCTGCAAGTCTGAGAAATTTAAAAAAAAAATTAAAAAGGGCGATTTTTTTATTCCCTGGTACGTTTCTCATAATAAGAACTACAGTAAGAGATCCCTAACAAATGGAATTTCCTTCCTCTGGAAATCACTGCTTCAAATTGAATCATTAAAAAGACTTTAACAGAAACCATTATCAGTCTCACTCTGGTAGAAATGTGCTTACCATTGTTTTTAATTATGCAGATAAACGATGGGCTCTGTCTCTGGAAGTGAAAAGCTGATGACAAAGTGGCCTCAGTTATAGCAATAGAAAGTATGGTTACAAAACTGTTAGAATAACCATTGTTTGATCTAATTTTGACTGATTACTGCATTCACTGTGACTGAGGAAACAACAAGTGTATACAGTGAAAGACAACTGATACACTCTTAACCTCTTTAAGGTATCAAAACACACTTCCAACCCATCTCTGACAAAGAGGTCATCAGATTTGTATATACACATACAATGTCAATACTCAAAACAGAACTTTTATATTTAAATAGTCACACTTTTCCTTTATCAGACAATCCAGATTCACGAAAACGAAAATGACGCATATTTAGATCAGTGTTATTTCTGGAAAAAAAAAATCTCAGGTGACTTCTATGCATTTATTCATCAACATGCAAGTAAGATGGTATTTCAACCCAGTAACACCCACTCAAGGGTTAGTACTGTTCTTCCAGCAAAGAAGTGGCAGAAGCCACTTCCTTTACAGCTACTCCTACAAATGCCATATATTTTTCCATTAACACTTCCTTGTTGTGGAAAGCTATTAACTGGCACATAAAAGAGATCATACTGCCTAGGCATGATACTTTTCACATTCTTAATGGGAAATGCATCATGTTTGCCAGTGGGGAAACCTCCTTATCTGCCTAGGAGGAATTTGTATATGGAAATAACTTTTATTTTTATTGGGCTCCTTGTTCTTAGACACATGAATTCAAGTTAGTATCAAGTCTGAGACACTAGTAATGAAGTGACCCAAGATATAATAATACAATATTGGTGAAAAAAATTTCATCATCTCCTCCAGGAATTTGAAGGTTTAAACTAATAACACTATTCATCTGTGTGATGGAGACAGCATCAACCACATTTTAATCACTACCTTCCAGCCTCCTTATTCTCCACTACAATTACTTTTAATTTAATGTGAAATGGTGGTAGCTGTCATGGTTTTTAACTGCTTTTAACCCTTAAACACCACACAGCCATTCACACAGATCTTCCTCAACCCCTTCTACACCCTCTACTGTGGGATGGGAAGGAAAGTTAGGAAGAAAAGAAGGTGAGAGTCCCTGGCTTGAGATAAGGGCAGTTTGACAGAATGACACAAAAGAGAGAAGAAAAGCAACAGCAATGCTGATGAAATAGTAAGCAAAAGCAAGTGATAGTGGTCACAAGACTTACCTACACCCAAAATGCAGATCTGCCTCTACACCAGCCACAGACTCAAGTCCCACACTGAGAGTGGTTGCAAACAAACAACCCTGATCCAGGCCAGCCCTCCCCTTATATAGAGACCTTGACTCATCTGAGATCCATTGCGTTTACCACAACTGGGGTCTTTCCCAGCTGCAGCTTCTTCCCAGCTCATTAAACCAGCAGGGATTGTGGTCATTGAATCATAGAATAATTAAGGCTAGAAGAGACCTCTGAGATCATCGAGCCCAGCCTATGACCTAACACCACCACATCAGCTAAACCATGCCACTAAGCGTGACATCCAGTCTTTTCTTAAACACCTCCAGGGACGATGACTCCACCACCTCCCTGGGTAGCCCATTCCAGTGTTTTATTCCCCTTTCTGTGAGGAAGTGCTTCCAAATATCCAACCTGAACCTCCCCTGGCACAGCTTCAGGCTGTGCCCTCTCGTCCTGTCACAAATTGCCTGAGAGAAGAGCCCATCCCCCACCTGACTACAACTTCCCTTCAGGTAGTTGTAGAGAGTGATAAGGCACCAGCCCAGCTGAACCCAGGACAGTAGCTTAGTTATATTTGAGAAGGAGACTTTCTAAAAATATCAAGCAGCAAAGTAACATGTGGTCCTGGTTTGGGTTAGAACAGAAAGTCTGCTCTATGGCTTTTACTTTTCAGTAAGTCTGTCTGAAGTTAGCAACATGTTTACCAGGCAGAGTCTGCTTTGAGCAGTGATAACGCTCCACGTTTGTAGTTAGTACTAAGGATTTATATGCCAACCAAGGTCACTGATAGATTTTGTGTACTACACTGGAGGGTGCAGAAAGTAAAGGCTGTACCTTCAGGGAGGAGCGACCAGGACAGGTGACCCTAAATTGACCAACAAGATATTCCATATCCATATATGTCATATTCGGTATAAAGCTGAGGGATCATGAGGGTCTCGTCTCTCTCTCTCTCTTGCCTCTTCTCTTGGCTTTTTCTCCATTTTGCCCATCGCCATCGTTTCCCTGAGATCGAGCTACTCTCTCAGCTTCGGGACTTTTCCTCACTCGGTTTGGCCTTGGCAGCTTCAGCTTTGCCTTGAGGCCTCAGCCCCCGACTCAGGCCTTGGCTGGGCCCCAGGTTCTGGGCTGCATCCCTGAATCCAGCTCCCAGTTCCCGTCTGCTGCTGGGCCCTTCCACAGCATCAGTGGTGACGGTGACGTATTTACCATCTGGGGGGTTGGGTTCAATACTGGGTTTGTACATATTTGTGTATATTCACTTATTATTATTGTTGTTGTTATTATTCATTTTCCTTAGTAAAGCTGTTCTAGTTTCCTTTCCTAATGGATAAGTCTCTACCCTTTATTTCCTTTCTTCCTTTTTTGAGTGGGGAGGGGGAGAGAGCATTCTGTTGCAGATTAGGGAGGTGCCCTGACCTCAAACCATGACACATGTGCTTGCACAGATTTTTTTCCCATATCATTTAATTTTTCATTTTATCAAAAACAGCATGGGATTTTTTTCTTTTTGTAGACCTTCTGGAAAAAATATTGATATCTCTGTGAAGATATATTGGCATTTCTTTTAACATTTTGGTATTCTCCTGTAAAATAATAGTGTGTGTTTATTTCATAACTAGTGAACATTTTAGAAGTTTTTTACGGTGTTTTGTTTGTTTCTTTGTTTTGGGGGTTTTGCTTGTTTGTTTTTGTTTGTTTGGTTTGGTTTTTAACATGAGATCAGTCTCCTTCCTTCCCCTCTGCTGTAGAAAATTAGAATGGAAAGATGAGGCAAAGAATTAGCTATCCAGATCTGTGCATGTATATGCTGTGCATACGAAGATATAGAAAAGTATATATACATTTATGTATTCATCTGCTGTTTTCCTACTACAGAATACAAGAAAAAAAGCCTTCATGATGCCTTGCTGTAACTTTGAAATTTGGCTCAGACACCAAAGATCTATGAAACATATCTATTCCCCTTCCTGATGTCATAACTCAACTGTATCTCATAACCCTTCTCTACACTCACCTTCTCTACACTCCATTCCCCCAAAATCAAGTTTGAGGGAAAAAATGTCAAAACTCGGAACATTTTTTCTCCTACAATTTATGTATTTTCAAGCCCACAAATATAACCATGGAATATGTAACACTAACGATCTTTTACAGGATCTCCTAGTAGTCTAGCTATCCAAAAAAATTACATCAAGCTCCTAAGCTACGCTTAATTTCAAAACAAAAGCAAAACCAATCTGCTAATATTGGAGGAACATACACAAAATATTTACCATATCTCTGAGTATATATACAACATTCAGTTTTTAAAACAATGGGCAAAAAAAGAGTAACAAAGTCTTCTTATAAGCACATGAACACGTTTGCCTGAGGTTTCCTACCATAAATAACACATTCCATGGTTTCCACACTTCATTTCTGTTCGAGGTACTTCCTGGAAATCTCTAGAGTGCATAAATATGAGGACTGTAACTAGCTCAGGTAGCCAGATGTGTTTCTAAGCCAGAGTCTACAGGTAAAGTGACCATAGCAAGAATATATGCAGAGGTTGAAAAAGAGCCTACATACTAAGGCTAGAGATCTCTTAGAGATACAATATAGACAAGCATTTCTGTGAAAGCACTGGTGCCCAGACCATGCTTATGACAGAAATTCAAAACCAGCACAACACATCTATTACCTCCATTCTTGTTTCTCACTTCTAAAAAGAAAAAATCCCACATACAAAAAGTAACACTCTGTCTCCCTCCCTCAAATGTATCTGACATAAGAAAGGATACTACTAAACAAAATGTAAGGAAAACTGTTTCTTAGAGCTCTACAAGGAAGTTTCAGGAGTTTAAAAGTCAATTAGTTGAAAATTTTTAGACATTTTATTTACCCCCTTTAAGTAACAATGTACTAATTATTGCAGGTAAGAAAGGCAGACAGAGACAGTTCACCAATTCAAGTTTTCTTCAGCTGTAACTTTGCATTCAGTGAAGAATCTTAATCAAGATGTAGTGTAGATAAATTTCATAACATACTATACTTTCTTATACAGAAAGACTCTTAAGAACACGGCTACATAAACAATTCTTTGTTACTTTAAGAACATGAAGATGCAAGAAGCTGATTTATCAGAAACCAAGGTATGAACTTAATGTGGCAAAAGGAGGCTGTACCACATACACATCATGCTATTTTCTGCTTTTACCACATAAATACTTTCAGCTATTTTATATCAACTGTTTTCTGTTGTAACTCATAAAGTGCAACACTCTTCTGAAAGTAATATACAAATCTGAAGTTTAAAACTACGGTCTTTACAGGTGTCAGCTGTGCCACTTCAGGTCCAGTGCTCGGAGAAAGATATTTTTACAAATTGTTAACTTTCACTGTATTAAGTTACTAGTATTTCAGTACTGAATATATTTATCCTTCCAAAGGGAAAATTTGGTTGTAAAATCTGAGGAATGGCCTTAAGCTTAATAGTACAATAGTCTAACTGCAGTGGAAAACTTCAGTGCATACTAGCTCTCAAGGTTGTAATACGGTTGAGAGCAAAACCCTAAAATTCAGACTAGCAGGGGTAACATTAGCAGCAAAAGATATGTCTACAATTTGACCTTCATTTTGCTTTGCAGACATGCCAACTGACTGCAATGGAAGAATAGTGAAGCAAATTCTGAAGACTTCCAACAAGTCTGTCATGTTCAGCAACCCTTCAGTGACTACAAGTTGATTAATGAATATAAAATTGTAAAAATACACGAAGAAAAGCCAGTTTGTTCTGAAGACTGAAAACAACAAAAAACCAATTACTGAAATTAGTAAATAAACATAACTGAGAAAAATACATATAACCCAGTGCATCTATGATCAGCTAATTAAAAAGTTAATTAATTTAATCTAAAATTGTTCAAGACAATGCTCAAGGTATTAGGTATTGTTCAGATAATGATCTCTGTTACAAAGAGGTCACATGCAGAGGACAGTGAGATCAAGAATGGAAAAATAAATCAGGCTTAGTTTATAAAGGACAAGTTCCATGGCATCTAGGTAAATAGAAATTTTAAAAGGAACTTAAATGTATAGAGTATGAACCTTGACACCTGATTTATGGAAACTGAACCACAGATCTAACTACACTTCAGAAGAACCTGAAAATGGTTTTGAGACACAGGAAATACAGGTCATGTCACAAATTTGAGAATTTGTAGCAGCCCTACTTAAAGATCAGATTCGCATTTCAAGATCCAAGTCCAAACAAGTCCCCACATTTTTTCTTTTAAACTTGGTACTTTCATGGAAAATTACTTCTCAGTGACTTTCTTAGAGATATTAATTGCATATCTGTAATATTAATAATTATTGTTAAGCATTTTAATACATTGCAGAGATATGGTGTCATCTGTCCTTTGCAACCTGTGTAATGTTATCAAGTGCTACCTGGCACAAAGCAACATAAAAACCAGAATATAATTACAAACAGAACCTAAGGAAATTGGTTTTTTGCTTAGATTGTTCTTTAAACAAGACAGCTCGTATACCAAGAAGAGTGCATTCATGAAAGAAATACATTAAGAATTTACAACTTCACGTTCTATAAACAGAGGCATTTACAAACTACTTGGGTGGGCTCGCGGAACAAGTAGTCTCTCCTCTACTGGTTAAAAGAGGGTTCAGTTCTTCAAATTCTTATCTACCACTGGCTTCCACCAAGCTATAGTAGAATTTGGTTACCAGCTATCTACACAAGTTCTAGTTTTTAAGAGCAAACTTCAGTAACCAAGTTCTGACCTACGCTAAATAATGATCAGCATTTTTGGTGGTAAAGCGCATTAAGGCTGGCAGCTTGAAGCCAGAACCTTAACTCCGCATCCAGGCAGGAACTCTATAAGCATTTTACACACAGAGGTAATTTTTTGAAATTGAGAGAAGCAATATTGTGCTAGGAGGAGCAACATCCACATAGGTAGTCCTAATCTCTTGCCTCTTCTGGAGAGGTTACTTTCATCCTACAGTTACAGTGACTGGCCCTTAATGTCAATCTGTTTAATTTAACACTTAAAAATACGAGAATATAATTTTACATCACGGGAAAAAAAGAACTGCTAGAAAATGGGTAAATAGAACAAGAATAGAGGCAAAGCATTTGCACAGAGTGGATCATAAGAGATTTTGAGAGTGTAACATTTATGATGAAAATATAGTAACAACAACGAAACTGTTGTTCTCTATTGAATGAAAGGGAAATGTTACCATGCAGCAGCCACAACAGTGATAACAGGACATACAGCAAATCCAGGTAGTAAATTAGTTCCCTCAGATTTATGGGTTCCTGAAAGAATCTATTAGAATACATTGGAAGAGGGCAGACTATTGCTTAGTGGAGATGGAATAAGATTAATAAGTGTAAACATTCCTTACTCAGCATTCAAGTATACATATATATTTACATATGTCCATGCCACTAAAAAAGCTCAAATTATCTTACCGTAAAGAAATACATTAGAATTCTTAGAGTGGGAAAAAAACCCACAAAAGGACAACCTCTTCTTCTTTTCTTAAACATTATTAACACAAGGTTGATAGTAACAATGTGCAATTTAGAAGGGAAGAATACAGCAGATTTATAACCCATTCAAGTCTGGCTATTCAGACAAACACTAAAGTAATGTTAGCATTTATTAAAACAAATGGACTATGACTATATTAACAAATGCTATCCTTAAAAAGAAATATCTGCAATTAATGTAATAGAGCACAGGGTGTTCACTAATTTACAGCTAGCAAAGATTTTTGATACTCACAACACACGGCAGAAATTTCTTTACAATATTTCAACAGCAGTTTTTCATCAGGATCCCTGCATGGAAGGACTCTAGCATTATAATTTATATTCTACACTATTCAGTGAAGTCACCACATTTTCACAGCTGAAAAGCTTTAGCAAATGGGCAGTTAACTCAAATATTTTGCCATTGTCAACTCCATTTTGCCAAGACAAACAATGGGTTGGAAAAGTGTCGTGAGCAGATAAGTAGCAGGTGAAAAAACTACTCTGTAATTATTGATACTGCAAAAACATTTTGGTTATCTCTTAAGACTGCTTTTGATATAAAATTGTCATTGGATTGTTTTGTATGTTTACTTTGCAGAAAAAGAACACAATATTGCATATCAATAAACCTCGAGTGGCCTATCTTTCGTAAACAGATAACTCAATAAACCTCATGCTCTAGGTGCAACAAAAATCAAAACCAGTCACCCACCAGAGGAGAATTCAAAACATTCTCTGTTCTCCTCTCACAAAAAGAATCGAAAAAAATACCATCACTGCATAATACAATTTGTCTACAATATTTTATGGACTATGTAAAGTTCAGTGAAATGTATTGCTTTGTGACTCTCTTACTGTAACCATATGAAACATACCAAAACTTTCAAGTGTTCAGCTCCTATTTTCACACTGAAACAATTGGTCAGATATTTAAAGCATGCAGCATATTGTACACACGTCAAAGCAGAGTTCCTGAAATTCAGTGACAAGAACCATTCCCAAACAAATCTGAGTCCTTAGCTTCTCTGGGAATTTGCCAATTAAGAAGATAAACCCACCACAACCAAGGCAGGATCTTCTTACTGTAGCCAGACTCAAACGTATTTAGCGGTTAGGAAGCTGAGAATGTCCAGATCTATCATACATTCATTTACCAAAAATACAGAGTAATATGTCCTTCTTTTCTGAGAGGAATATCAGGAAATGTCATCAGATAGCCCATCATTTAAGATCATCTGGGACATTGCATATAACCAATCATCATCCTTCAATCCAGTATCGAATGGAGGAATTTATACCCAGGTCAGAGGGGCAAGTTTTCCAGAAATGCCTATCAGTCTCAGCTCTGCTGTTCTCTGAATCAGTAACTTAAACTGTAAGTACTTTAAGAAAGCATTCCTGAAACTGTCAGGCTTGCTTGGAAATGTAGTTCCTCTATGGTAGACAGGGTCACTAGAATCTCTATTTTCTATGAGCAAATAATACTATTCAGAAGCAAGGAGGCGCAGAGAACACCAGGATTTCAAAACTTGCACTAATTACTCTTGTATTATTTCATCTAGCCATTCTGAGAGATCTAGTCTTGCTCAAGAGCTGCCACAGAGTCTGCTCCATCACCTAGACAAACTTAATAGTTGTGTTTTATGATAAGCTCACCAGTGACACAAAAAATAAAATTATTAAGGGGAGATTGAATATCTCTCATATAAATGCTGCAGCAGTTGCTCTGTTCTTCCATCATTTTTCTGCTGTTTGGTTTGCTCTGAATCACCAACCATTTGGAACATAAGCCTGTAAGTATTTTGATAAGATTTTAAAAAGGGCATCAACAGGATAGTGCTCCTGAAGCACAGCTAAATGATAACTAGTATGTCTTCAATTAATGGTTTTTATGAGGAAAATTTCTGCTGATTATCATACCTCACTCATTTGCAGAGCTGTTCTGGAAGGAACAGGCTGTTTAATTGAAGGGTGGAACTGTATTGTCATAGGATTCAATTACATAAAGAATTCAACATAACTGATGCAGCATTTTAAGGCTATGATAGTCTTCTGTTTGCCTAACCACATTTAGTTCCCTGTGCATGCTTACTTACTGCAGACAGTAAATATTCAGCAGAGTAGAAGAATACTCTGCCTTCAGAGCTTTGCTTCTGAAGAAGCCTTCATTCAGAGATCTTAGAATACACGCATTTTGAATTCAGAGTACATTCACCAATGGTGAATCAAAGGGATGTATTTAAATATAGAACCACAGAATAGTTCACTACAATTAAAAGCAATTTATCTATTGAGAAGCTTTGTGAAATAAAAATGGAAGCTTTCTCTAAGTTAATTCTCTAACCATCCTTCACTGCAAACTCTATATTCCTTCACACATAAACGCGGTTTCTAAAACTTGCTTTGTCAGCTTTAATCAAAATCAGTACGTGCTGGGAAATAAAGAAAAAAAAAAAGAAAAAAACCAATATAATATTTCCAAAATACCTGAAATAAGGAGTTCCAAAATCTGTCATTTTCAAGTTCAAAAATTTTTCAAAGGAAAGGTAGCTTCACATATATATGTGCATACCTATTTTTATCCTAAGGAAATGAAGCAGAAGAAGTTGAGCTATATAAAGTAAATCTTAAAATATCAAAGTCCTATGAATTTAATGCAAATTGGGTAGGAAAGAGTGCCTCCCAAAATTACGCATCCTAAACACAAGTTAGGTGTCAACCACCAGCTCATGCTTTGTCCATCCGGGCAGCTGGCCAACCGGCACATGCACTGACTAGCCAAGGTGCTCACCCACTGACTGCAGCAGGCTGTGGCTGTTTCAATGCACTTACTGACTCTTGCCCTGCCAGTAGGTATGGGAAAGAGTCTGTGATATAGAAAAGGAAGTAAGAAATTCAGGAGAGCAGGGAAAGTGCCGGAGTTACCACAATGGGGGCAATGCATACAAATTTGTGGAAATGAGGCTTCAGTAGGTCAGCTGCTTGCTGTCAATGAATCATGAAAAAGCTTTATTTATACAGTAGAACTGTACAGCTGTTAAGAAAAGAAATAAAAAAAATAGTAACTTTAAAAAAACTTCCTTTTTCTTCAGGAAGATTTGAAGATGCATCTCATGGAAAAAAAAAAAGATGGCACGGAATGATTTGATAAACGTCTATGCTATAAGGACAGAAGGGGGTTTTAATGCTCAGTTTAAGAGTGATATTACTAAAAAACATAACATGAAGGAAAAAGTTCCTATAAAATGCATGGATACATGGTTACAGTAGAAGCAGTCATGTTCCAACAATTTCAAAGAAAAACAGGTCTAGCAAGAAATCTGTGATAAGGAGTTGACATTATTATGTTTAACTTATATGAATGCAATTTCACATTATTCATATTACAAGTCCCTGAAAGAGGCAGTGCTTAAACTGAATTTATTTCTGTCTGCATCTTTGACATGTGCTCAAACACTCATATATTTAGTGATACAATCCTTGCATAACTTACTTCACTTGATAAACATACATTAGTTTTCTTTTCATAGTTCCTGTGGAACTAGGCTATACCTACTAAACACTGTTTAAATGCAACACTCACATAAAATTGTTCCTTCAGAGAGAAAAAAACTATGATAATTCCACTCATGGAGCATTTGACACTAGTTCTTCTTCACAAAGGCACTGTAAGTTGAGGACTCTTATCTCTTTTTTTCTTTTCATGCACAGCAGTGAGGTAGAGAGACATGAAGAATAAAACTCCTAAGATTAGACAGAAAAAATAGGTATAAACCAAACTCAAGCCACAAGAACTTGTCACTCAGTGTGTTAAAGCTCAGCTACAAAAGACTATTTCTATCAGCACCCTTAGCATTTAGGTGCTATGCAAATCTAGCCACAAGTGTCTAGCACTGTACAGCACATTCTGTGACCACATGAAAATATTTTTCTTTGGTATATAATTTAGTGGCAAAAGCAATACAGAACTCAGTTCTTTAAAATTACACTCAGCTTTTTTAAAGCCGGAAATAATCTAATTTTTTAATTCAAATCTGCATTTTGACATGCTATTCAGTATTTGCAAAAGTAGCAACAGAAATGCCATAAGCAACTGCTTTTCTAAGACAGACTTCTTCTTCAGCCTGAAAGAAGACTCAGTCTCATTCACAGATATGGATGCAATAATTTTGTCATGAGAAAATTGTAACATGTTCACCTGATTACTTCTTCTGAAATTTTCTAAGTATCTCTAAACCTATAACATGAATATTTTTCCATTTTTATAAAACCTTCTAACACATACAAAGCTGTCTGCAATATAGAGTCAAACTTATGCCAGCTTCAACCAGTCTGTGGGTTTCAAATACTGAGGTCTGCCACTCGAGCTAATGGAGTAACCAATATGAAATAGCAATTTGTGCGGTATTATTGTGCAATAAGTGAAGAGTGAAAGGCTCAAGTTTAATTCTCAGTTTACTAGGAGAGAAAGTTCAACCCATCTGTTACATTTATCTCATGTTTTATTCTTCAAATATGCGTATATCATATGATATATCCTATCATACATATCTAAATGCACCTTGAACATTCATCCTGCAAACTCATATGTGTTTGGTGGTTATAAACCCATCATATTAGTGACAGCAGTGAAAGACAAAGTTATAAATTTACAAGCGTGTACTGCAACAAATGTCAGGCTACACATGCAGTACACATTTTATTCCTTTAGACATGCTTCTTTAATTATATGATTACATACTTTATTCTTGGAGATTGCATTCAGTTTGCCAAGTGAATGTCAGGCAGCAAAAAAAATACAGGTAATTATCATTTTAATCATCACTCTTCAAGTGATTAAATTCAACTTAATGAAAGTATTCCTGCAAATCTCCTCCAGACTCCCATTTCATTCACTACACATGGTCTGCTGTGTCCAGTAAAAGTTTATATGATCTCTCTGTTTTACAGGAACCGTTTTGGACTAACTTCACATTTTTAACATTTAGCCAAAATTAAGACATCTCACTACAGAAACCTTCAGGTGATTTGTCTTCATTCTAACTCCATTCACTTAACAAAAATACTGCTCTAAAATAAATTACTGATAATGAAACAGAATGTACTTAAGAGATCCCTTCAGAGAATGGATCCATCTGTATTAGAGCAAAGCACCATCAGATAACAGCACTCTTTAATTTTCTTTGGGATCCCATACACTCCTGCCAGTAATTCTACTCAAGCCCCAGAGTGGAGAAACAGGCCTGAAGCAGAAGAGTACCTAGGAATGTTTTCTCCTGGCTTAACTCTCATGGTCTACCAATGACTGTTTCTATGTACTTCTTCAAAGTCAAAATATGTAATTTGTAACAACTGCTACTCCAGATTTTTATTTTATTTTGCTATAGCTACCATTTTACTTCTCAGAAAAGAACTATAAATGTCGCTATGAAATTAAAACAAGAAACTTGTGCTCATTTTGCACAACGCACAGTTATCACATAGATGATTTATTATGCAAACAGCAAATAATAAAAAGTCCTCAGTTCAAATTAAACTGAGTCAAATTAATACTTCAATAACCAACACTCTCCCATCAAATTACAATAGGACAACTCTCCTAAGTTCTATGCAATTCATTATATTAACCTGATAATTTCTTGTGTAGAGATGGAAAAATACATTAGTGTGTTCTGCTGGCCCCTGAACAACATTTCACAATGAAAATAAACTATACATTAGTACGGTATGACAGACTCATTACTCCAACTGATGCCAACCCTGGAATACTGACAGTTAATCTAGCACATATGAACATGTTCCACAGTCAGAAAATATTAATTCATATAACTTGACTAAACATGTTTTCAAAGAAGCAGTATAAAGAAAGGCATGTGTAGCTAGCACTTTTATCTCTCTAAAATCATGAAGATCATCAGAAAGTATTTTATCCTTCTGGGCAACAGACAACTCTTCTCCACTTCTGTTTGACCAAGTTTATTTCTCAAGCACATGGCAAACAGGTGTCCGTCTCTATTCCACATGAGCCATTATTCCACAGCACATCCGTCTAAGGTCAGGTCCAGTTCTCATTTACACAGGTGTAGAATTTCACTGCCAGCTGCAAGCCAGTCACCCTGTGGGGGAAGGCTTCTCCAGGAGGAGTGATTCAACCAGAGCATCTTTGGAATTGGACTCATGATAGCAGCACAGTTTGAAGACACTGGCAACAACATCCAATATCACATTAATTACAGCTCTAATACATAGTTTCATCACAAGGAAGAATGTGCTTACCTTAGGAAATCTCTTTTCTGTTCCATACTAGCTTTATTAATATAATAAAATGAATTTTAGATTATTAATTGGCAATAATCACACAGATGTGTGAATTAGATACACGAGGATCTGCTTATCTGAGTCAATATTTCTCATGATCCTCAGAACTACAGACAAATATGACCATCTGTGCACACAATTTAATTCTGCTTAGAAAAAAGTTTTGCAATATAGATACAAAAATTTCAGTAATGGACTATATATTTAATTCCAAGTCTTGTCTTTCACAGAAGTTACTTTTTTTCACCTGAGAAAAACTAAAATACCTGATGGCTATTGATATTATTAAATGCATAAAATTCTGATTTCCTGTTTGGCTTATGACTTATACTATTATATTTGTTGGGCTATAAATATAAAATAATAAATAAATGTTACATTGGATATTTTAATTACAAATATAAATATTGAGTCACTTTTTAATTGTCCAGTGCTCCTGGCCTGTGTGATGCCTTGTAGCAGTGAATTCCATAGGTTAATTATGTGCTGCATAAAGACATATCTGCAAGTGCGAAAGTTGTATTTTTTCTTGAAATTTGTTTCAAGGTGATGCTGCATGCACCTTTTCCTCCCCAGTCTGCTTTCTCTTTGGACCCAATTTAAACACTTGTTTCTGGAGGATTTTTCTATTATTTTCAT